>JAMLFY010000006.1:9819356-10070676 GCA_030441495.1 Dalbergia oliveri
CCCTCTATACAAAGTATACATGAAAACTGGAATCATGTAATTACAAAATAATCATGATAAATCAATGCCAATCTATTTCTATGGTCAGGAACCATTCCATCACGTACATTCTGAGCACTATATTTCTAAACAAAATACCAAAAGATACTTCACTTCAAAGTGAAGCTCGCAACTGGAATTTTCTGCTTGGAAAGGTGGATTAGGAAGGACCCTAACGCTAACGTACTTGTAATGGAAGAAGGGAGAGGGTGAGTTTCATTAAACTTGGAAAGGCCCTCACCCATAACCCTCTCATGGGACAATCAAGAAACAAATAATCATATATAATAAGACTATTAATACAATGTCTCTTGAAAATCATATTCATAGTCTTACATAATCACATGTACCTACATTTATATATGTATATATATTCAAATTATCATTTCATAACTCAATAAAAGGAATTTCTTCAGATTTACTTCCCATCTTAGTCACATAAAATCATAGTGTAGTAGCTCCTAGAGAACAAATGATCCTAGTTGAGATGTCTAGTCTAAGGGTGCCAACACCGGGCTCCACCCTCCTAGACTTGTCTAGGGTGCCAGACACGGGCTCTACCCTCTAGACCTCATTCCTTACCCCCAACACGGGCTAAGGAAGAACATGTGTTTTCTGTCTCTCTTGGCCTAGGCATACTTGGTACCAAGGTTAACGGATATTATCCGCCGTTAACACGTTCTTCTCTATAACCACTGTCTAACTCAATCAGAAATCTAAATATTTTCTCAAAGTCTTCTATCCCTAGAGTTCATAAGCTCTAGTATATAAAATCAATAAATTTTGAAATTCATATAATCATTACAACATCTCTAATCATTTCTCTCAAAACTCTATTCTTGAAATCATAAAATCTCTAATATATATGTATAATTATTTAAACATGAAAACTCTTGAAACTCTAAGCTTTGGTCTCATGATTGTAACAACTCAACTTTAGCATAACTTTGACTATGAAATCATGCCCAAGGATCACTTCTTTGCAGGCATTCCAATTTCAAGCCCACAGAATATGTATTTGGCAATTGTTATGAATCATATTGAATTCTATCCTTCTATCATAAAAATACTTATTTCTCTAAAAACCCTATCATATACTTGTGCTCTACTCGGAAATTATCATAATATTTCATAAATCTCTAAATATAATTATATTCATACTCTTGCTCTTTAATAAAAATCACTTTTAACAATAATGGTCCCATGAGTTTAAAAAACATATATTTCATGCTTTCATTTCTAATATCATATGGCCACGTCATAATTTACTAAAATTAACTCTAATGATCAACATAAGTGATCATAGGTCTGAACCCACTCATCGTTTGAAGGGAGTTTGTGGGCCCCACCAACTGGAGAACTTGGAATGGCACCAACAACTTCCATAGAGCAATTACAATTCTAGATTAAACTCTAATAATCTCTAGGGGCTCTATCCTTATTCTAACAAAATTGGGGGAGGACCCCCACTTGATAACAATGAAAGAAATGATCGGTCCAAATCCAAGATTATGAAGAAATAAAGACATAATCTAACGCATATACTTACCTTGAAGCTTGGAAATGATGGATTTGAGAGAGAAGAAAATTGATGAAGGAGAAGAAGGGAACGCGTTCTTAATTTGAGTCCAAAACTCGGATTTTATAAACTTTTTACCGCCTGGGAGGTGAAATGAGCCTGGGCGGTGGAATTACCGCCTGGGCGGTCCCTCTTCAGCTGGCGCACTTCTCTCGGGCATGGCCTTGGCGGTCTCAGGAGGTTTTTCTCTCCGACAGCTGTGCCTTGACCGCCTAGGTGGCCAGACGCTGGGGCGGTCTTTAGGAGGTTCACTTATTTACATTTCCATTTATTTTACTTCCCATTAACTTTAAAACATAAATGTAAATAAGAAAATACCAATTTGGATTCAAATAAAATATCTAAAAAATTAAAATCCCAACAACTTCAGAATCCAAATTTTGGGTTTTAGTTCAAATCGAGAATTTCTAAGATTTTCTAAACTTGTGGGCTAAAAACGAAACACTTAAAGGTTTGATAAAATTCATTAAAAATCACTTTCAACTTATTTTCCTCTAGGAACCATTACGGGACTTTTGATTCCAAGAATATGGTTCTATCATATAGCCCTCCAATGAGGTGTAGGATCCTCACTTAGCCAAATTAAGAACAGGCGGGTGGGTCTGGGAAACTCTGAGGCTATATAGACCCTGACTATAACCTGTGTACCTGGACTCACACACACACACACACACACACACACACACACACACACACACACATAAAGGCAATAAAACTATTAATCTTTGGTAAAGCATAAAGAACGGTAATCTACTAGAGAAACGGGGTCTCCTAGTTTTCTTTGCATAACAAAATATAAATCCTCTGGTTATGCATGTCAACCATGACATAACAATTTCTTAAATCCTGGATCCCTTTAAGGATCCAAATTGGACACCTGATTAGGTTCAATTCTTTAATATGAGTTGTCCTCTCAGGATAACTTGGTACCAAGATTAACGATCGGGTTAAGGTAACTCACTAACTGTTTCTCTATAACAACTGCAAATCTCTAATTCATGAAAACATATCATTTCTTTAAAACTCTGTTTCTAGCCTTTCTCTGTATAAAACTTTATAATATGTAAATACTCTACTCTTGAATTCGTCATGGTAATTCATAAAATCTCCAAATCAAGTCATAATCATACTCTAGTTCTTTAATAAATCATTTAGCAATAATGATCCCCATGAGTTTACATTAAAAAATTATTTCATGCTCTTGTTGGAAATCATCATTTTCATAAATCCAGTAAACCAATCATAATCTCAAATCTCTTGAAATATTCTCTAAAACCATGTAATCATGTTATAATTTAAGGAAATTAAATCTAATGACCAACATAAGGGTCATGGGATTTGAACCCACTCACTTGGAGGGGAGGAAATGATGTTGTCAACACCAACGGAGGTCCAAGAAGGAGAGATGACATCAACATCTGCCATCGAAGCCACAAAACTCAAGATTAGACTTTAACAACCTCTAGATAACTCAAACAATATTGGGAGAGCACTCCACTTGACAATGAAGGAGAAAACAATAGCCCAAACTTAAGAGCATGGAATGGAAAGGAAGGAGATAACAAAAACCATGAAATCTCTTACCTTTGATCTTTGGAGAAGGAGGGATGGGTTAGATTGAGAGAGAAGGAAAGGAAATATGTGTTGGGAAGGAGGGTTTCGATTTCTAAGAGAAGAATCAAGAATGAGAGTTTTAAAGGGGTTAGGGGGTTCATTTTCAAAACTGTCGTTTTACATATCCCGACATGAAACACGCTTGCTTCAGCAACCTCGCTCACTCAGCGAGCCTTCTAGCTCGCCTTGCTCAGCGAGATGAGAGTAAGTTGTTAGTTGCTACTTATGTTTGGCTGTCCCACTTGCAGGCTATCTTCTATCATGTTTATTTTTTTTATCCCTTTGCAAAGTTTTCTTAGAAGCAATAAAATTACCATTCATGATAAAAAAAAATAAGAGTGTGCGAAAAAGGAGAAGACTAAGAAATAGAAACTTGGGGTGTTTATTTGAGTTTTAAGTTTTAATTTTAATTTCAAATTTTCTAGATTTTGTGAAGGAATATCCTGAAGATTCTGAAAACTCCAAATTCCAATTTTTATTTACAATTTTCAGTATTTCCTTCATAAAAACTTAAAAGTGAAAATTCAACTAAACAAGTTTTTAGGTGCATTTAGTTTTAGAAAATAGTTTTCATTTTTCATTTTTTGTTTTCAATCTATTTTTTGTTATTTAGAATTTTGTGAAAAAAAAAATAAAAATTAAAAACTATATTTTATAATTTTTATTGCTTCCTTCACAAAGCCTTAAAAAAAATGAGTCAAACTTTTTGAAAACAAGAAATGAAAACTAAAAACTTTTTTTATTCTAAAACCAAAGACAGCCTTAATTTCTTAATAATATCTACTCTTTTCAATTTGCTATTTTATTGTCTTCATTGTCTACTTGATCATAATCATTTGGAAGATAAACAAAAGAGGAAAGAGAAGAATAAAAGACATAACCAATAACTATTCACCCGCCTATCTTTTAATTGAGTTCTGCAGACTATTTTACTGTCACTACATGTTAGCTCTCCAAATTTCAGAGTTGGTCTTTGCCCACTGGCACTGCTATGGAGTGTAAATCTATTCTTGTCAATGTACTAGTGACGTCATTACAAGCCTAAAAGCCTGAGGGAGAAAGGTTGAATGGGGTTAACATGCTAGCCCTGTTAAGTGCTTTTGCTTTTTGACTTGGCAAGTGAGCATTAATCTGCACTTAACAGTCTGCATATAACAATCACTTTTTTAGTGCATTTTGACTATTGGTAGGGTAGCAGAAGCTCTAGTTACGAATTTTAGGTGGAAAAACGTAGAGCTTTGTCAATGGATAGGATTTAGTCGTTATCATCGTATTTCTGATGTGTCAAAACACTAAAGATGTCCTTTAATTTCATATAGTTGATAAAATCTAAAATATATTTGTTCTGTATAATTTATTACTTGATACAGGGTTAATTGTTGTGTTTCACATTCTCTCTCTTTAATACAACAATTGATGTATTGATTAACAAATTAAACAAAAATATTTTTTTTCTCTTATGACATCTAAGAATTTCTCTATTATGCACCGTTGCATACACAAAAATTGTCTTCCTCCAAATCCTTATCCAAATGGATTGGGATGTGATGTCAATTTTTCCTGTGAGATTGAGGGAACAAAAAGTCAGAGAACGGAAATAAATATTGGAACAAAGTATCTGAAAGCACACCCTATGCATATGTGAATCATAAGTAATAATTTCCAGCTAATACTTGATAAACAAGTTTTGATGAATTATTTAATCAATGAATATTCCAATGCGACACTAGCATATTACTTCATTATCAGGCACTTCTTGGCATATATTATTGCAGTGGGGGTCTTAGATATTTTGATTTGTTTAACGGGATCATCATCTCAGAAAATATATGAAGAAATTTTCATAAAACAACAGCAATTCACGAAAATAATTCTCGTACTGCTCTAAAACAGAGAAAATTAAATCTGCTTTAATTTTATAAAAGATAAAAACTTTAGCATAGAGGAACTTTGTACTAACTTACTGCGCTTTTGATCTCTTAGACCCTAGTTCCCCAAAGCAGAAAAGAAATTAGTGACAAGATATTTTTCATTCATACAACAATAAAATCCTTGTAATTAGTGCACCACCAAAAGAGGGTGTCTAATTATTAGTGCTAATATAGACCCTGAGAGTGGAAAGAAATTGACATTGGAACCATTAATATACCCAAATGGGCTAGTAATGATTAGTAAGAACAATGCTTTTATTATAAACGCACACATATATATCCTTCATCCAATTATAGTGATCTTGAAATAGAAAACCTTCCAAAATCATAATCTTGCACTGTTTTACAATAACGTTGTTCTTCGAGGATAGCTATGTTTTCTTTGTGCCAATGGCAGCCTCACACCTGCCATAGTGAAGGTTTCGGGCATTACATTGCTTCACTGAGCGCATTGACAAAGGTAATCAGAGTTGTTGGTTGGTAACGCAACTAACTTGACAACCGCCACACATGCTTGAGCCACATTGGTCAAAATGAGATAATATTGTCTTTGGCATGAATCTGACTCCAAGTTTTCATAGAACAAAATGCTCCAAAATGGCTTGTTTTTTGTGCTTGCCACTCAAGTTTTTATATTAGCAATCATAAGATATATAAACAATAACAAATTAAGCTGAAAGAAAGAGGCCGAGATGTGAAGTAGATGGATAATTTTAAGTGTGATAAATTAATGTCTCATTGTACTCTGATTACATAATATAACCAATTTAACTCAAAACTATTCTTCATGATAGTTGTTATTTAAAACCTTGAACACCGAAACTCCTTGTATCTATTTTCAATATGCGCCATATTGGGAGCACTTCCAATATCCATGAGCGCGTTGACTTGAACACTTTTTTGTATTATATGTGGCCACTAATGGCGATGACTTTCCAGTAGATTGAAATATACGACCAATTAGGATGTGACCTCCAATATATATATGAATCAAAGTCCACTCTGCCGTTTCCTTCCCCAGTTACGCTTTTAAGGAAAGTCATTGTACATTGTGCCTGCCATGAGCTTCTAATATCTCCATGCACTGTAGTTATGAAATATCAAGAGTGTGATGCTATCTAGTAAGAAAAATAAGGGTAAATGATGCACAAATCACATGACCACCACCAATACGTTAAGAGATAAACCAAGTTTATCCATGACAACTCATTGATGGCTATCACCTAGATTGAAGAATTCAAGTTAAACTTTACTTTTAGAAGATTATAGGATGAAGTAGAATTCAAGTTGAATTTGTATTTCATCTAGTTGTTACATTTGACTAGTTAACAGAAGAGTTTCATTGAACTTGCTACTACTTTTCTTATAGATTAAGCAAAGTTTTATTATTATTATTATTATTATAATTTACCTATATAAAGGCCACACCTATGTATCATGAGTATAAGAAAAAAAAGAAAAGAAAAAAAATAGAGAGCAGGTACAAGAACTCCAACGAGTTCTATATTTGAGTATTGTGTGATTTGTAAAATTGGCTACTAACAAAAGCCAAGTGTTTTGAGTGTATTATTGTTCTTTCAATACAAACATTTTGTGAGATTTTATTCTTTTAGTGTTTATACTTTCTTCCCATAGCATCTAAAGTTCAACAAGGCAATTTTAATTGCCAACATTTGGTATAGAACTGGTTGTATCAAAATGGTAGCAAGTTCAAGCCAGGAGCAAGTCAAGTTCAACAAGTACAAACTCCTGTCTTTAAGTTCGATGGCAAATCAAATTTTGCCATGTGGAAACGCCTGATGGAGCTGTGTTTAAAAACTAGCATTATGGAGACATCATCAAAGAACGTTTTGTTGAACCAACTGAAGGAGATAAAGGAAAAGCCGATATACAACAAGTAGATAAAAATTGTCTACTTAATGAAAAAGCCTTATTTTTTATCTGTCAATTTGTGGAGCTATTTGTTCTGAGAAAATTTTCCATGCTAAAACATCAAAAGAGGCTTGGGAAATTTAACTCAAGACATATGAATGTCCTGACCCAATCAAACGAATGAGGTTGCAAGGCTTAAAATGCCAGGTTGAGCTGATGGAGCAAGGAAGAGATGAAAGCATTTGTGATTATTTCTCACAAATGGACAAGCTCGTCAATGATATGAAAAATGACGTGACGAAATAAAGGAGAAAGAAATCATGGAGAAAATTATGTGTACACTTTCAACTTGTTTTGATTCGGGGTAGTAACCATTGAAGAAGCAAAAGATCTCAACACCATGACTCTAAATGATTTGCAAGCATCTTTAGAGCAATGAAGATGCGGATGAACGAGAGGGCAAGTGGACAGTTGAGCAAGCATTAAAAGCTCAAACAAATGTGAGAAACGAGGAACCTATGCAAAGAAGGGGAACCACCATCAAAGAGGTAAGAATTTCAAAGGAAGAGGGAGGAATCCTCAATCTGACTCAAGCTAAGACACACAAGGTAATGACTCTTTTCAAAATAAATCTAATATTCAATGTCATAAATGCCAAAAGTACGGACATTTTCAATCTGAATGCAAATCTCATATTAGAAAATGTCGTGCTAAAGCATTGAATATTAGAGAAAGCCATGCCCAAGTTGTAGAAAGTGAAGAAGGTACAAAGATGGTGCTTACAACAAGTCATGTAGTAGTGATAAAATTGACAACATGTGGTTGTTAGATCCAGGTGCAGTAATCATCTAAGTGGGAAAGAGGAACTATTTTTTGACTTAGATGAGAGTTACACACCTCAGTCAAGCTTGGTGACAATTCAAAACTTGAAGTCTTAGGGAAAGGAAAGAATTGCCATAGATTGAAAGATGGATCCTTGAATTACATTTTTGATGTATTCTATGCACCTGGTATATGTCAGAAATCTCTTAAGTATGGGACAACTTATTGAAAAGGGATATGATTTAAAATTCAACAAGAAAGGTTGCACAATAAATGATGCTGAGATGGGTCTGATAGCAAAGACAAACATGTTAAGGAATCGTTTATTTCCAATGAACATCAGGTATGATACTGGTTTATGTTGCAAAGCTCCAGTTGTTGATGATAATTGGCTTTGACACATGCGGTTTGGACATTTTAACTTTGAAAGCATTCAGATTTCTTGCAACCAAAAAATGGGTTCCTGGCTTACCTATTATCCAAGCTCTTGATTAACTACGTGAAGCTTGTGTAGTTGGTAAAAAGCAATGAGATCCGTTTTCTAAAGGACGTCCCTAGAGAGCTACAAAACCACTTGAGCCAGTGCATTTGATTTATGCTATGTCGAAATTCCATCCAATGGAGGTAATAAATATTTTATTACTTTCATTGATGACTAGGAAACGTGGGTGTATTTTCTGAAAAATAAATTTGATGCTTGTGATACGCTCAAAAGTTTTATGGAATATGTTGAAAGACGGAGTGATTATACTCTGAAGACCTTGAGAACTGATAGGGAAAGAGTATATTGTTTGTGATAATTTCTTAAGAAAACATGATGTTAAGCATCATATGACTGACAGATACACTCCTCAACAAAATGGAGTAGTAGAAAGAAAGAACAGACTGTCATGGATATGGTGAGAAGCATGCCTATTGTAAGAAATTACCCAAGATTTTTTGGGCAGAAGCGTGACTTGTGTTGTTTACATCTTGAATAGATGTCCTATCAAAAGTGTTCGTGATAAAACTCCACAAGAAGCTTGGAGTGGCCAAAAGCCAAATCAGTCACCTGAAAGTCTTTGGTTGTATTGCTTATACACATTGTAATAGCTTAGTTTTAAATAAAAAAAGTTAGAAAATTTTTTGAACCAAGAAGGGTGTCAGTTACCTATCTGTCATTTTGGGTCATGAATTTCACTAAGTCTAGACCCTATACACTCTTGGAAGGCTATATGATAGAACCATTTTTTTAGGATCAAAAGTCCTGGTAATTGTTCTCTAGAGAAAAATAAGTTAAAGAGTGATTTTTAATAAATTTTATGAAATCTTTAAACATTTCATTTTTGGCTCAAAAGTTTATAAAATCTTCAAAATTCCTGAATTTGAACTAAAATCCAAAAATTAGATTTTGATTTGTTGGGATTTTGATTTTTATGATATTTTATTTGAATCCAAATGGAAGGTATTTCCTTATTTACATTTATGTTTTAAAGTTAATAATTTAACTTAAAATTAATAAATATAAATAAGTGAAAGACCATTATGGAGAAGCTCCAGTGCTTCCTGGTAGCGCTCACGGTAAGGAACAGGAAGCAGTGCATGGGATGATTTTATGTTCTCTGGTGAGCGCTAGCGCTCATTGACACTGCGCTGTAACAATCTTATAAAAACCTCCATTTTGGGTTCCAAACCACAAAACACGACCCTCCACCCCTCCCCAAACGCTAGAAACTTCATCCCCAACCTCTCTTCACCCTCCAAACTCCATTTCCTTCCATTTTCTCTCAATCTAACTCCAATCTTTCACTTCCAAGGCTTTAAGGTAAGAGATTTTAATGTTTCTACTCCTATTTTTCTATTTCCCTTTGTTCTTGAAGTTGGTCTTACTATTTCTCCATGTTATCCAAGAAGTGTAGTTCTTCCTTATATTAAAGTTAGATTGAGTTATCTAGTAATTTCTAGAAGTTAATCTAGAATACTATGGCTCCTATGTCATATATTGATGTTGTTCCTACTCCAAGAAGTCCGTCAATGTAGATCCTTCACTGTCCACCCACCAGGTGAATGGGTTAGCATTTTTGATCTCTATGTTATCCATTAGAGTTATTTTCATAAATCTATGACTTAAAGTATAATTTTAGAGACTATTGTACAATGATTTGAAGTTTCCTGATGGATTATATGTTTTAAACTAATTTTAGAGCATGAAACATATTTTTGATAAAACTCATGGGGCCATGTTTGTTGAACTGATTTTAAGTGTATTTGATGATAATTGTGAATATGGAACACTTTTATGAATGTTAAAATGAAATAATTTATCTATATGAAATGGTTTATGTATATGAAATAGTTTTATACATAGATATACAGTTAGAGAAGATGATGGAATTGTGATTCCCAACTTTGCTATTTGAAGTATGATATTCAGTTTTCTAGTTTATGAAACGCTTGACAATTGAAAATGTGATTTAGATAATCAATCAAAGTGTTTTAGAGCTTGAATCTTCATGAGATTTAGAGTTGATAGCTACATACTCTGTGGAGGTATGGAATCACAAATGTCTACAAAAGGTGATCCCTTGGACATGATTCCATAGTCAAGGTTATGTTAAGGTTAAACTGTTAGAATTGGATAGATTCAGAGCTCACAAAGAACTAAAAGGTTTTAACATTGTTGTTGAAATGAGTTACATAGACCTGAATTTTGAATATGAATATTTAGAGATGTTGTAATGATTATATGAATTTCAGAACTATTGATTTTATATGCTAGAGCTTATGAACTCTAGGGTAGAAGACTTTATGAAATAGAGAAAAGATTTAGATTTCTGATTGAGCTGGAGTAGCTATAGAGAAACAAGTTGTGTGTTAACGATTAATCTGTTAACCTTGGTACCAAGTAGCCTAGGGCCAAGAAAATGAGAAATTGTTGACACACTACAGAGGTTATTATCCAGAGATTTCAGTTTCTTTATTAGAATGTTGTTAACTAGTTTTATAGAGAACTGTGAATTTGATAATATGTATACACGTATGATATGTTCTAAAGTTTTATACTATTATTATTATTATGATTTACCGCATGGTTTCCTTGGTATCCCATGAAGGGGGTTTAAGGTGAGATTCACTCACAAGTTTTTGTGTATAAAAAACTCACCCATCTCCTTTCTTCTATTTGACAGATGGAACAACTCCTGAGATTCCTCTCATTATCATCCTCTCGGAGTATCAGAGTTTCAGTGGTGAGCTTCACTTGGGTGAAGTGTTTATAGTTTGTCTAGAGTGCTTTAATGTAAATGGGGCAGGATCTGGATGTAGGGCATGTTTATGGTTTGCATATTATAACACTATTTTGGTTTGTATTGAAAAGTTTAGTGCTTATGGATATTTCAAATTAGAGCAGCTTATTACATATATGTTTTGTATTATGATTCACAGACTATAGAGTTTGAATTATGAAACTTCAGTATAGACTAATGTGATTTAATAAACAAGCGATTTGTATGTAGAAAATGAAAATGTGTTTTGAATAATTTTATAACCAATTGTGCATATAAGAGCATTCAGTTACAAGGCTTACATGGGAATGAAACTTCTCATGTGCTGGTCACATGCCTAAATCGGGTCGTGACACACATGCTCCTAATAACTGAGGAAGAAGCTCGATGACAGGCAGAAAAATGCATCTTTGTAGGATACAATGAAGAAACAAAAACCTACAAGTTGTACAATCCAGAGACTCAAAAGGCAAATATCAGAGATGTTACCTTTGATGAAGATGGAGTGTGGGACTGGTCAAGAAAGAGGAGTTATTGCATTACCAGTAATTATAAATGAAGAGGTAGTGATGAACCATCAGAATGAATTAACATCAGATTCACTACCTCATAGATATCCACAAAGGGAGTGACATCCACCTCCTCACTTGCAAGATTATGAAGTTGGTAAAGATGATGATCAGGAAAGAGGAGGAAGAAGTTATCTATTATGCCTTATTTGTAGGTGTGGTCAAGTGACATATGAGGAAGCAGCCAATGATGATTGTTGGATTAAAGCAATGGATGAAGAAATTTATGCAATTGAGAATAATAGCACATGAGAGTTAACAACAATTCCAAAGGAAAGAAGCCAATATGTGTAAAGTGAATGTACAAAATAAAATACAATCAAAATGGAGAGATAAATCGTTTCAAAACACGTTTAGTGGCAAAAAGGTACAACAGAAACCCGGCATTGATTATTTTGAAGTTTGCTCCAGTTGCTAGATTGGACATGGTACACATGATTCTTTCCTTACTGCAAAGAATAAATGGAAGATTTTTCAAATGGATGTCAAGTCGACTTTCTTGAATGGTATATTTGAAGAAGAAGTTTATGTAGAGCAACCACCAGGTTATCTACAACAAGGAGATAGAGACAAGGTCTACAAGTTGAAGAAAGCACTATATGGATTGAAGCAAGTACCTAGAGCTTGGTACACACGTGTTGACACATACTTCATGAACAATGGATTTCACAGAAGTCCATATGAGCATGCTTTATATGTCAAAACAAAGAAGGCTGGAGATATCATTGTTGTTTGTCTGTATGTGGATGATTTGATCTTCACGGCAATAAAAATTGTTGGCTGAATTTAGAGAGAATATGTCCACTCAATTTGATATGACAGATATGGGCTTAATGTCTTATTTTCTAGGCATTGAAGTGAAACAGACAAATGAAAGGGTTTTTATTACAGAAGAAATATGCAACAAATGTTCTAAAAAAATTCAAGATGGAGGCTTGCAAACCAATGCTGACACCAGTTCGAAAAAAGATTGAAGCTTGGAAAAGAAAGTGGTGATGATCTTGTCAATTTAACAAATTTTAGAATGTTAGTGGGAAGTCTCAGGTACTTGACAGCAACAAGACTTGACATAGTTTATGGAGTTGGGCTCATAAGCAAATTCATGGAATCACCAAGACAATCCCATTGGCAAGCTGCAAAGCGAATTTTGAGATATGTCAAAGGTACGTTGATGAAGGCATTTTTTATTCAAGTTCTAACAAGCTAGAGTTAATTAGATACACAGATAGTGATTGGGCTAGTGAAACTGAAACTTGAAAAAGCACTTCAGGTTATGCTTTTCATCTAGGTACAGGTGTATTTTCTTGGTCCTCCAAGAAACAACAAGTAGTTGCTCTATCAACGGCGGATGCGGAGCACATTCAGCAACAAATTGTGCTACTCAAGCAGTTTGGTTGTTGAGAATATTAAGAAAGTTGTGGGGGAAGGGATGTTCTACAGGTGGGTTAAGAAGAAGGTTTTGGGGATTTGGGGTTGAACTGCAAATAACTAGAATACTTAGGGAAGAATTTGCAAAAATAAAATGATGTGTTTTAATACTCGATAATGATTGGGAATTAGGGTGTTACAAAGATGGTCCATGTCAATATTTAACCGACACATCATACCCCTATTAGATTGCAAGTAAATTAAAGCTTGTGTTGTCTATTTTTATAATTGTTAGATCCATCAATATTAATTTATTTTTTTAGAACTAATTTATCTATTGAGGAAATTGCCGAGACTAAGTTTGTAGTTTATTCTTTTTTCAACATTTTTATTGATGATGGATATATGTGATAGTGCTTACTTGAATTAGAACACCATTTGAATAAATTTTAATTATGTCTAAATACTTATTATAGCACCATATGCATGTTTTCTATTTGTGAAAAATGTTAGACATATCAAAGTGCCCACGTTTGGTACCGCAACATGTTCATCACGCACGTGTTACTAAATTGGGGCGGAGACGGGTAGGTGAATCGCGTTGCTTTGTTCGGTCAAAGTAAGAGACCCCAAAATTCATCCAATTATAATTGAGTTGGATGGCATAATATGAAGATGAAAAACGCATCTTCGAAGTTTCCACATGGTAGCAGATATAATTCAACCTATAATGTAGGAACTGAAGCCACGTGTCCATTCAATGTAAATGCGTTTTGTTCTCGCCCCAGTTTGAACCTTCATAGTGATCTTTCTCCTTTCAGTGACATTCGCTCTATTGGAACCTTTGTGGTCGTCACCTGTTCTTGAGTTAACTTTGTCACATCTTGTCGAAACGTTATGAAATCTGAAAAATTAACAGTGACAAATTAACAAGCACAAATGTCCATGTACATAAAATACACAGTAGTTAGCACATCGATCATACATGAACATTGAGACAAAGGTAAATCTACGTCGCATAAATTTCAGCTGAAAATAATGTAATATCCACTGAACTAAAAATTATTTGCTTGCAAAGTTGGATATCAAAATTAAACTTTAGTTTAGTAATTTCTATTCACTAACAGCGTGAATTTTGTTTATACTATTATTAAATTGTGTATTGTCACATATATAAAAATTGCTAATTCTTATAATTACTATTTAAAAAGTCATATAAATAAGATGATTTAATTAGATAATAATATAAAAATATTTTATATTATAAATACATACAAATTAAAGTCTCAAAATTTTAGTGCAAAGTGATAATGAAATTTGCTCTTACGCATAAGCTTAGATATTTTGCGGACATAGTTGACAAACTTTCTGTATCTCGTAAGACTCTGACAAAATTAGCAAATAAATATAAACATATGTACATTGAACAGTGCACAAATAGTATTATTATATTAGGAGGACAGCATAATGGAGGTCCAATGTGGACCGCCGACACGTGCCGATTTTCACCGGCCTGTTGTGAAAAAACAACGTTTATGGTGTTGACTTTGGAACGACAAGTGGTTTTGATGTTTGAATACTTGGCATTGTTGCACCGAAAGTGAAATTGAGGGAGAAATACGTGGATCCTTTGCCTGACACATGAACTTGCGCTGCTTCACTCATCAATTAATCTTTACCCACATGCAACGCTACTCTCTTTAAGAAATTGATCCCCTTGGCATTTAACTTAAACTTTCATTTTCTTTTGTTAATGCCTATCTGGAAGAACCAAGAGCAGCAATTTTGATATCGTGGGCAGTGAAGATATTGTGATTGCTGACCAGTTCAGAGCATCCATAATCCTTTGATTGAACTCTTTCTTGACTGAAATCCATGCATAGTTATTACCATAAATAAGTGCATATAAAGTTTTTGAATTTGGATATTGTTTAGGGATCTGAATTTCTTGCCTTCATGAAATCTTGGTATGGAGGTTTTGGTAGTATGCAATTATAGACACAATTAAGAGAAAGGTGAAGCTTTTAATAAATGAAAGATAAATTGTTAGTCGTCTAATCACTGCCGTGTCATGTGTGACCTTTTGTGTTATTTTGCGTCATGACTCATGACTCACGAGCATTATTACTCTTGAAAATGAATATTGCACGCAAGTGATGATACAATTTTAACATTTATAAAATTGCATAATAAAAGAAATTTGATGTGGTCATATAAAATATAGGATAATATTTCTCTTCAATAAGTTAACATATGGTAACTAGCAAGTTAAAAAGACTAATCTAATAATAATAAAAAAAAGGTTAACATATGGTAAGAATAATCTGTAATTACCACAAAAAAAAAGAATAATTTGTGATTACACGCGTGTTAAGAATAATATCTTTATTTGCTTCAAGTTAAGAATCATATCTAAACACGGATTTCTCATTGGAGGACGAAAAATTCTGTCTTTTGTGACCCTAATTAGTATTTGCTTGTCTAGGAAGTAGCTTTTCCCAAAATTTAGCTGAATTCTTAAGCAAATTTGACCTCGATAAACCGACATGCTAGCTTTTTACAATTAGGAAGCCGCCCCTGTGCTGTCTAATCGAGCATTGTTCAAGTGCTACCTTAATGTATATGCCTCAATGAGCATATGACAAGGTTTGTGGTCTATAAATTTGGTGGAAAATGCCCAACATCAACAGGTCAAATATTGTCTATATGCTATAATAATAATTTCATTATTTGAATATAGTGATTTAAATATTAAAATTGGATATATGATGATCACGAATTAAACAATTAGTGCATATTAATTTATTATATTATATATAAAGAAATTCTCCCTTTAACTACCTTTTAGTGTCCAAATTTTAAATTTCCTAAAATACCCATAATATAGAAGTTAAGGGATGTTAAAATAATTGAAGGAAGTTATAAAAAGTTTAAAAGAAGTAATAAATTTTAAAGAAGATATAATAAATAATTAAATAACAATAAATTTTAATTTTTTAAAAAAATGTGAATTGGTAGGCATATAAATGCCTATCAATTTGCTAGTATAAATATAGAGTTGATATATATTATCTTTAGCAATATAATGTATATACAAAACTGAATTCTACAATTATTTTATTCACTAAATACTAATCATGCTAATTTGAACATCTCATAGTGCGTACAAAAAGAAATATTTCTTATACTAGAAATTAGGGTGTTCCAGCATGGCAACCTGGCCTGAAACTTATTAGGTTAGATTCAGGGACCTAAATTTTTATCTGTCAAACTTTTTGGATTGGGTTAGGGTTACCTTCAGTTCTACCCAACTTGAACAGAAGTCAAATATTTCCTTTCAAGATATATATATTTTTAATAATTAGTGAAATTTTATAAGATTTTATAGTTCATTTAATATGTTTTACATAATTTAATATTATTTTTATTGATATGATTTGTTTTGAAACATATATAGCAAAATATACTTTAAATTTTATTTCTTACTTATAAAAATTTATATCCTTACTATATATAATGTCCAAATTCTCATCCATTATTTAAATGTTGGTTTAACAAATTTGACGATCACTAGTCGGTCATTATTGGATAAAGTTGAGGTTATAGAAATTGACACGAGTCTAAAAATTCAGCCAGTTCGAGTTTGTTCTAACTTGACCAACCTGTCCTTTATACTCAAGAAGGTAGTGCATATTCCGACCTAAAAGGGTGATCAACACAGCTTTATCCAACCCAACAATTCGATTTGTGTTCACTTGTCTACCTAGCTTAAGACTCTTCGATAGCGTTTATTTCCTATCTTCGGGAGAAATCCAGAAATGGTGTAGGCAAACTTATTTGGTGGTGAAGAGGAACAAGGGATAAAAAATTGGACAGAAAAATACAAAATTTTTGTACTTTCAAAATCTAGGGACAATGGAGATAGGATATTAAGAGAAATTTAATATTTTTTTCTTTCAATAATACCCTATACATATTTAATATTTATGTCTAGGTCTCTACTATTTTTTATTGCATTTCCTATTCCGTTCCCTATCAAATGCTACCTTAGTGAACCATAAAGATAATGATTAAAACCCAAGTTAGTCCCTCATATTTAGAAATCTTAATATTGGTAAATCAAATTTTATAAAAAGGGATAAATTAGTCCCTCCATCAAATTGTTGCTAACTCACAGAAATATCCACGTATTCTCTAACTTACTTACATGTCCTGTTAATTTTAAGGTGAGTAACTTGCCTCACTCATTTGTTTTGCACAGAACAAATGTCAATTAAAGTCAAAATTTTTCTTATGAGCAGAGACTATGGTGAGACAGATGAAGAAAAAGGTCTAAATGATTTCGTTTAGAGGAGTGAGGCAAATTAGAATCTACCATAAAAGTTAATAGTTTATATAAATAAGTTAACAGTATGCATAAGTAAGTTAATAGTACACATCTTATATGACAATTTTAGAAAGACTAATTTGTTCCTTTATGAAATTTAAGAGACTAATATGAAATTTTCAAATCTAAATGACTAATTTATCCCCCCACTATAAATTTGAGGAGCTAATTTGAAATTTTAGTCAAGACAAATATTAGGAAAGAAGGCAATGAAATATATGATATCGATCATGTGTTGTTCTACCATCCCACATTCGCACAAGGTAAAGACACCATAAATTAACTGTAGGCAAAAGACATGGGGTTGTGAAGGCATGGGGTTCGGGAGAGGAGAGTAGAACCAGCACGCATCATATATATGCAACTAACAATGTCATTAACCAATGTTGATAAATATTTTAGAGAATAGATTTGATTTAATGTAAATGTTGTTATGCTCCATATAACTTTTATAGTCCTCTTGATAACGATGGAAAGACTAAAAATTATAAACCGTACTATTGGATTAGCTTTTTAAAAAAATTATGAAAGCACTACTGTATTCAATTTGCTAGCTACAGGCAATTTGAAAAAAAAAAAAAAAACTTGACAAGCACTTGTGCTTAAGGTCCGATCGATTAATTTAATAGGATTCGGTAAGAGTAGTTTAATTATTGTATCTTTAAGGTTAAGTAGGAGCAGGCCATGGTTCAGACGAAATTTCTTTTAGCTGCTGCTAGAATCATCTCTAGTATATGTCTTTCTCTGAAATTAAAAACACTTCAATTTCAGCATGTATATTGTATATACTTCTACATGCGCTGAGATATATTCCACCAAAAGTAGTACTATCTTTTCAATTTCTATTCATTTTCCTTATTCTTTCGGCAACGAAGGCATGAACCGCCACATGGTATTTTAGGAAAGAAAATGTAACCTAGTACAGTAGTGCCTGCGTTGATTTTCAGTTCACCACACCACATGGACTATGCACTGCACAGTCACTGTGAAGGCATTGGAGAACTGTGAGAAAATATCTTATGCCAATGATGATGCCACCAATCCTTGTTTAACACACAATTGGTACGGACAAAACTATTTTTGCCTTGTGAGTTCACACATTGTGGCAATCTAGTTGCAACATCTGGAAAGGCCACATGAATCTCAAAGTGAGTGATCAGTGACAGTATCAGAAAAATTGAGACCAAAGGTGGTTGAGCTTGAAAGAAAGGAGATTGGTGTTGAAGCAAAGACAGAGGCGCGTGGGCCCCAATGTAGCCAACCAATAAAGGGACTTCCAAGTCTTTCAAAACTACCGTAATTAATAAATTAGAAAAATAAAAAAGTGTGATTTTAATTATTTAAACTACTTTCTGCTCTCTCATATAAACTCTCCCCAAACACCCTTTTGCCCCTCAACAAATATCTATCTCCCCTGCTTTCACCACCCAAGTTTCTGAGCTGACAAAAAAAACCCCACATCACAAAATCATAGAATATCACTGAAAAACCCGTGACTGTGAGCTCTGATTCAATTCCCGCTCGCTCTCTCTCTCTCTCACACTAGATTTTGTGCTTTCATTAACACATGAAATTTTGAGATGGGTAGCTCCAAAGCGAATAGCTTTAACATCCGATTCTGTTTTTGATTTTGATCGGATCAACTCCCATAACACAACCCCCTAGGCTCCAAAAAAAAATCGGTCTTTCTTCTTTTCTCTGACCAAATCTGAATCTGGGTAATTTGGTTCATTTTGATTCCAATAATATTTTTCTTCTTCTTTCTTTGACACAGACCCTTGTCATAAAAAGGCTCAAATTTTTTGAGCTCTGAGAGAGCGAGCGGAGAGGGTTCTACACTTATTGGTGAACAATTGGTGATGGATGAAGCTAAGAACATTGGCAAATTCAGCAACAAGGGTGTGGATGAAAGCCAATACTTGAAGGGTATTGAAAACGGAGAAGAAAAGGGTGTTGTTGATCTAAGCTTTCAGAGGCGTCAATGGAAGCCAGTTTTTGATGACGCTTCCATGTCATATAACAGGCCTCTCAAGAAGATTCGTAGCCCTGAGCGTTCTTCTTCTTCTTCTCCCCTTCAGCTTCATCAACAACCTCTTAACTCTCCTCCTCCTCCTCCTCCTTCTGTTCCTCCTCCATCTTCCACAACACCACCTTCATCCTCTTCAAGGATCATGTTCCCTTTTGCAATTGATGGCTGTCAAAACCCCATGCAAATGCACCAGTTCCATCACCAATATGGAACAACAACCACAAACTTGCCTTTTTTGCCTCCACCTTTTCACCCAACAACACAAAACCAACATCATCATCAACAACAACACATGATATCTTTCGGTTCACATCCCCAACAACAACAACACAACATAGTGTATCCACAAATGCTACAACTCCAACAGCAACCACAGCATAACCAGCAGCTTCTTCAGTATTGGAGTGAGGCATTGAATCTAAGTCCAAGAGGGAGAATGATGATGATGAAGAGGTTGGGACCAGATGGAAGACCGTTGTTCAGGCCACCAACAACACAGCCATTCAACACAACAAAGCTCTATAGGGGTGTGAGGCAACGCCATTGGGGGAAATGGGTCGCTGAGATTCGCTTACCTCGCAACAGGACTCGCCTCTGGCTTGGCACATTTGACACTGCAGAAGATGCTGCCATGGCCTATGACCGTGAGGCCTTCAAGCTTAGAGGGGAGAATGCAAGGCTCAATTTCCCTGAACTCTTTCTCAACAAGGATAAAGCACCTTCTAATAATGCTCCTAGTCCTCCTACTCCATCTGCATCTTCTTCTACTATCACAACAACAACAACGGCAACAACAAAGGAGCCTGAAGCGGTTCCTGAAGTTAATAACGTGCATGTGGAGCAAGGTACAATAGAAGAGGCTAATGAGAATGACTCAGGAATAGGGTCAAGTGATGCCACTGTGAGTGAAGGTGGGGAAGGTGGTGGTGGTGGAGAAGGGGTTTCACAGTCTCAGGAACTTGTTTGGGGTGAAATGTCTGCATGGTTCAATGCTATTCCTGCAGGTTGGGGTCCAGGTAGCCCTGTGTGGGATGATTTGGACACCACCAATAATCTTCTCTTGCAGTCACAGGTTCCATTTGTAAGCCCAAATCAGCAACAACATGAGTTCAATGATGATTCTGATGCTCGGAGGCAAGAAAATCATCATAATAACACTGGACCAGCTTCTTCCACTTCCTCTTTTAGGCCTTTCTTATGGAAGGATCAGGATTGAGATCTTCCACATCGATCCTTGTTTGGTTCTTTAATTTTTCCCCTCCTGGCCGCAGTTTCACTTCTTAAGATATTTATTTTATGTTAGGACAATTTGGTGATTACTTCTTCCACTACCCAACCTTTCTTTTGTCCTCACTCACTGGTTGCAGATATTTTCACCAAAACAACCTGTGAAACCTCTGGTCATTGATTATTCCTTGACCATCTTTGAAGTAGCAAATTCATTTCCTGCCAACTCTCTATATATGAACTTAATAAGGCTGCATGTTTTTCTGGGCCTTTCACAGCATCCAGCTCATGCTACATGAATCTTACTCTTACCTTTTTTCCTCCAGTTCCTAGTAATATCTCTTCATTTTTCATTTATTTCTTTGGCTTATTTCTTTTGCACTATTTTGTTTCTATCATGATGTGGTAGTGGTAGGGCTTAATTAGCACATGAACATGGAAGAAGGAGACGGTTTTGTGATTTCCTTCTCAGTAGGTCCATCCGTTATGAGCCATGTTTTTCAGGCTACGACGGTGGGCTTATCTTCATTTGTAGTTTACTAGTTTTTTGTACATTTTCAAGTTCCTACTACCTCTATCTCTGTCTTGTTATGTATCCTTTCTAGTTGTTGAATTAAATATCGAGCACTTTGTAGCATCGCAGCATTATATATCATTGTAATTGTCATACTTCGCTTTTAGTCCATCCTTCCCCTTTTTATTGTTTCGTGGCTGTCATAAGCTCTCAAGTTACAACTTACTTCCAATGGCATCTTTAGTTTTCCGTTGATAAATTTAGAGTAATATTACACATCCCAAAAATATTTGACACAATCCTTTATAAAATTCAAGATGGTTATTGGATGAAATAAAGCAATAATATGACTTATTTATTAATGTGAAGATTAACAATCATGTCATTTTATTTTGAAAATAAAATTCTGACAAAACTTCTGTCTCGCTAACATTTTTCTTTTACGTGTTTGCCCAAATCATAGTTTTGTATTTCTAGAGGAAAGAGCAAACCAAAAATTTTGAAAAATGAAAAAAGAAGGAAAAGATTTGTATCGTTTTTGCCTTTCAGAATGAAAATATCAGAGCGCTAACTAGACACATATTCAAAGCAGATAATGTTGACTATATAATAGGAATCTAATATACCTTACCTAGATCACCGGTCACCACCGTCTTTGTGAAACACCAAGAATTTCTAGTTCCCAATGCTTGACCACAAAATAAATTTTTTCATTACTTATTTATTTATTGGCGTTTTGTGTAAAGCACGCACTGGCATAATCTTGATTTTGGCATGGGCTAATTTGAGCAGTACGAGCTAGAATAAATGAGTTGCCAACGATAAGATAAATAACTGGCATGGCACCAGTCTGGTCTTCAAGATTATTGTGTAAATTATTATTCTGTTTATTGTCATGCCTTTTTTCTTTTCTCGCTTACTTTTTAATTAGAACCTTTAGTGTAACCAAAATGACAGCTCATGCATATCTCTTGCCCTTGATCAATTAAGAAGTTTATAAGAAAAATAAAAAAAATTTCATGAAAACATACGAATACAAGGAATTAGTTGAAGGTCTGAAAATATCCCATCCATCATTTGAGCAAGCGCACATATATATGTAAATAATCTATTGTGTTTTCTTCTGGTTTGTTATTCTTGTTGGTGAGCATATCTTACAACAAGATTTAGAAGAATATGATGCCATTTGTGTATAAAAATATTAGCAATATAATTCCTCGTTAGTGATCATGATAGCCGTTATGATATGCATTCTCTTTTAATTTTACACGGTTTATTTTAAAATGTATTAATTTCGTCAAGCTTAAGATACCCAATTCCTTATTCATGAAATTTGAGATCTAAACAACTTTTTCGCACTATAATTTTATAAGACAGTCATATTTCATTCCTTTTCTTTCAAAACACCAGATTAAAAGTAAGTTTATTGCATGCTTAAAGATGGGCTACATATTTTAAGGATGAACTTTTCTTATAAAAGTGTTATCTAAAAATTTCACCTTCATTTGTAAGGGTATATATCTGTACCAAATTAAGCACGAGGATTGAAATGTACGAAGAGTGACCGTGTTGGACATTCCTAAAGTGATACATATGTTGATCCTCGGGCAAATGATCCTATATTTTATTAGAAAATCAGCATCCATTCCCATATTTCACATAGTACAAAGAATTCCATGTAGAGCGAATTTTGATCAGATTAACCACATGTAAGCATGCACCCAATAATATTACAAGATCAGGAGTTTTTCAAAGGATAAAGTTGGTACTAGTTTAGATGCCATAGGAATTAAATAATATTGCCTAACATATAAGGAAGAGTTCCATGAAAAATAAGTTTTACTTAACATGTAGGAAAGAGTTATCAGAATGGAATAAGTCATGAGTGTTCTTTGTTCATACTGCATGACCAAAATTTGGAATATATTGTCAAAATAAATAATCTTGTTAAAATTTCAGTTAGAGATATATTTATTCCATTGTTTATATATGTATAACTTAGTAAAAAAACGATGAATGCACCATGGATAAATGAAAGAATTTTTATTTAGTGTAAATGAAAAAAGTTTTAATGTACTGATAATTATCTAATAATATATCATTATATATTAGTTAATATAATTGGCTCTTACTTGTACTATTTAAAAAGTCATACAATAATATCAGTACATAAAATTTGATGTCTAAACAAAAACTCATATATTTTAATTTATTTAACCACGGTAAGTTTATCAAGTATATATCAACCTCAGATTCAATAAATTTGGATACATTATTTTGAGTAAAAATAATGGTAATAAGGCTAATCATATAGTGAACTACTATTTTTATATTCTCAAATATGAATCCCACCAAAGTATGGTTGTTCGGAATTGTCTCTTCTATCAGCAAGATAACGAGATACAAATAAGAACAAAAGTATAACACGGCCTTTCCACATTAATTATTGCACCTAATATTTTATTTTCAAAGAGTGATTAATTACTATGGCCATACGTGGGCCCTATCACCGGCCCATGAGATCATCTAAATATCTTACTCGCGACGGCACGATAACGATGAATTTCAACACAAATTAAGAATGACTTTGATCCAAAATCATGTGGTTAATTAAACAACATGATTACGATGCTAAACATGTTGAAGGTAATAATTAACTATACACAAAATATATAGTATGATGCTAAACACAGTGACGTAGCCATAGTTAATTAAGTTTTCTGCTGACCTTCCTCCAAACCAAACCCAATCTTTTGATGTCAATGAGATTGGGGCTGCTACCAGCATTTTTCTACATTAAAAACAATGTTAAAATCATACAGGAAGTTTAAGTTATATTTTTCTTCCTAGCATTGTAGATTTGGTACGGCCTTTGAAGCACTAATTATGATGGACATAAATTAAATTTGATATATTATCAGTTTAAAGAATCTTATATTGTCATTTAATTAAATTTTATTAAATAAGAGTCAAATCATGATTAAAATACTGTGCAAAAACTATTACAATAACCATGTGGTTCGGGTTAAAAACCAATATATAATTATGAACTAAATACATTAGTTGATGATTGATTTTAAATTTATTTTAATTGATATTTGAATAAGTATGTGGACTTGAGAAATTGAAAGTTTCTCTAATATCCTTATAAAATTTATAAATACTGATATTTTTTAGTATTTTGTGGTTAGGAATTAGCCATATATATTATAGTAACTAGAGTTATTAAGATTAAAAATGTTTATTGTATAACAAACTTACATCACCATTATTTTTCTTTCTCATTTCAATATATTAATGTTGTTGGGTCTATTTTTCTTGTTTTGTCTTCTTTCCCATATGCACTTATGAGGTAAATTTGTTGTCTTATTATGTTATGCATGTATCATTTCTCTATTAAGAAATATAAAATTTATTATTAAATCATAGTAATTTAATACAGATGGATACCGATACTTAAGGGTATAGAAGGAAAATTCAAAAAAAATCATAATAAAATTATAAAATTTTAAAACTAACAAAATTAATAAGTTCACAAGTTTTATAATGTATCTATAGTTTTTTTTTTCGAACACTTATAAATTTTAAAATATTATGTAATATTAGACTGAAATCAATTGAAAATATAGAACAAATACAATACAAAATAATTTTAATTTATTTTTAATATACAAAACGGACTCAATTATTACCGGGCCAACGTTGGGCCTTTTTTGGTCTACCGGCAAAGATTTGAGCCATGCTATTCAGATGGATGATAAGGCTTTTATATGGGGTTCTTTTTGATACAGAGCTTAAAGCTCAACCTAAGAAAGTTTTAACAAAAATTTTGAATATTGAATATATAATTAAAAACATCCTTCAATATATTGATCTGAAAGCACAATTGCAACTACTAAACAAATAAAAGACAGGGACCAATCGCGACAAAAAAAAAAAAAAAAAAACTCTGAGACCAATGCGGCAAAACAGTAAGACAAAAAATGAAAAAAAATTAAAAATTAAAACAAGCACACAAACGTTTTCGTTAAACAACAAAAGGCAAACTTGTTTAGGAGAACATAGGATATCACACTAAAAAATATTGACTAATTCTCTTGAGTCATAGATTTCATAGATGTGGGCTTTATCTTTGGTTATAAAATTTTCTCATACATATCGTCAAAAATTAAACTCATGACTAGATAGTTAAGAATCCAGTTAGTAATTTCTTTCCAACTATATATATATATATATATATATATATATATATATATATATATATATATATAGTGTTTGTGTGATGTCAAAGATGGCTCTTTCACGAGTCGCAATTTAAAAATTAACTAAAGGCGAAAAAAAATTATTTGTATGAACGAATTCCAACTTGATTCTCATGAGTAGGCTGATAAACTATTTCTTTTCTTTCTTTTTTTGGATATAAGCTGATGTATATTTATACTTACTAGTATTGTGTAACCCATATGATGCACAGAACACTAAGTAAGAACATATAAAATTAAATAAATTGTAATTTTAATTTATGGAATGATATGATAAAAGTATTGTATAAAAATATTAATAATATTTAATTAGTTAATTTCTTTTAAGAATGCAATAGTTATCCAAGATATTATCTATCTAAAATATGATTTTATTGTAACTAATGTATAAAATTTGATTTTATACTGATCAAA
The DNA here is from genome assembly GCA_030441495.1 of Dalbergia oliveri. Lineage (NCBI taxonomy): Eukaryota > Viridiplantae > Streptophyta > Magnoliopsida > Fabales > Fabaceae > Dalbergia > Dalbergia oliveri. The sequence continues at coordinate 9,845,247 of JAMLFY010000006.1, forward strand.
TTTGAAATTTAAAAAATCAAGTTGATTGTTAAGAAAATTTATTAATATTTTTTTCAAAAATAAGAAAAAGTTTTATATCACGTGATTGAATGGTTTCTCCTTTTAGTAAAATTTTCAAAATTTTGAATTCTAAAATTCCTTAGAAGTATTCAAGTGGCATAAATTCCTTATTAATAGTTTTTAAATCATATATATAATCTAAAAGGAATACTATGAAAAATTATTACATAGAGCCTAAAATCACTCAATTTTCTCTTTTCCTTCTACCTATAATCAAATTTAAATTTTAAAAATTTGTCCCAATAATTTTTTCCCTAAAATCACTCAACTTTGTCTTTTTCCTCAATTTGCAATCAAATTTAAACTATGCTCCACTATTAAATTATCCTACTCAATTTATTAATTTAATAGTTTATTAATTGAACACATTATTATAAATCATAATACAATCAACTTTGAATTTAAAATATTTGTAACTACTCATTTGTATACGAAAAGTATGAAATTATACAATTAGATACATTTTTTTTTGGTACAAAGATCCATTTTTATTTTGATATTAATTTTCATGTATTAATTCATAGTGCCAGTCAATTACGCTATATTTTTAACATGATGCTTAATATAATTATAATAAGAATCAAATAATTTCAATAATATTTCAATAAAAAATGAGTTTAATGATATATGAGTAAAAAATACTAGATATTGATGAATGTTTGAAAGTATATTTTTTTATTTTTTAAGAGATTAACCTTGATGCTTTGAAGATGTAAAAAATGAATTTTATGTTGTTGTTTAATTATTTTTTTTAATTTATAAAAGATGATATAATCATATCTGATTATATGTATGTGTAGATTTTTTTTTTAATCAATGGTGTATATAAAATAAATTCTATTTTCAATCTACAAATTCAAATTTAGGTGAATGAAGAAAAAATTTGCTGCATTTTTTGGATATTGAATAAAATGTTTGTATGCTTCATATTTATAAGACTTTTAAGATTTTTTTTTAGTATTGATTTTTTTTTCTATTGATAAGACTTTCAAGATTGATTATTTATGTAAGTAGTTAAATCTAATTATTTTATTGACATGATAATACATAATTAAATATTTATATAAACTTTTAATATTAACATTGTATATAAATTAAATACTGAAAAAAATCTTAGCATGATTTAGTTAGTGCAAATTACAAACACAACATGCAATTAAGTGATTTTTTTCAACTAAATTAGCCACTTTTCGTTGAAACTATTTGTATTGGCTTTTACTCAAAATTTAAAAGTGTGTATATATATATATATATTCATATTTATAATTTATCAAATTTAATTGAATATATTATAGATAAAAATATTAAATAATTTAAATAAGTTTAAATTAAGGGTTTTTTTTTGTCAAAATTAAGAAAAATTTTAAAAACTAAATTTTTGTACAGTGCACAGGTACCCTCTAGTATTAATAGTATAGATAGATTTTGCTGCTAATATTTGACAAGCTTTTCATTTTGAACCCTAATATCAATTTTAAATTAATATAAATTATAATTGTTTTGTTTTGAAAACAGAGGAAAAAACCAAAAAGAGATTGAAGAATATGTTTGGAAGAAAATTTGAATGTGGGTTTGCTTTCAAAATTTGTTCCAGTGAGAATAATAAGAAACTTGTTCTAGTAAACAAGATGAAAACCAAAAGATTAGTGTGGTCATGGAAGTCGTCCACCACCCCAAGATTCGAATCTGACTTCAAACCTTGGTTTAGCTTGAAGTGAAACATTATCCACTACGACCTCTCCTTTTATGCATACCTTATCTTTGTTCCACTGTCAGATTAGAAATTGGATATGAAGAATGAAATATTTGATAGGTTTTAAAACGTAAATTATTCTTTCTTTAAAGAGATATTATTTGTACACTTTTAAGAAAAAGACACACAAGTCTCTTCTAAGCTGCAACAAAACCTCTAAACTCTCTTAATAATTGTTCTGAATTTTTTTTTGCACGAAGAATATAAATATAGCACTTATTTATAAAGATATTTAGACATCCTTTGATCATAAATGGTTGTCAACGAATCTCTTCAAAACGTTGAAACTATTCGTGCCTACAGTGAAGTCGCATCCTTCCCTTTTATTGCAAAGCAGCGTTCCTTGGATGCATCCCTTGAATTTCAGTAGGAAAAGGAACAGTCAGTATTTGGATGCATGAAGAGCATCTTTGATCAGCTTTTTTTCTGGAATATTTTACTTAGCTTCTACACATTTGGAACTTTTCATCTTCCTAGTTTCCTATAAATAATTCGTACACTAACACCAAAAACCAAAACAAGAAAGTCCACGATCACAAGCAAAGGCTATAAAGAAATATAGAAAACTCACTTTCAACGAGAAGAATATATAGGAGAGGAAGAAGGGAATGCAAACGAGTTCAGAATCAGTTGAAAGGTTAGTCCCTTAGTCATGCTCTTCAAAACTTGATCATTTTACAATCACACACAAAATTTCTCGATGAACTTAAGAGGATTGTTCCTCATATAACAAGTCACTCTTGTCCTGCAAAGATTGTCTTATATAAAACATTATGCTTGTGAACACCATATTTTGTCTTCAACTTATTTATTTATTTATTTATTTTTGTGCGTTTGAATTTAAATTTAATCTCAGCTACTCAAAAATCAAATCAAAATTAGAATCAATCAAAATCTTAACTGACTCAACAAAAAATAAAAAAAATCAGATTAAAATCTTAACTGACTTAACAAAAAAAAAAGATTAAAATTTTACTGACTAATCTTCCCTCAAAATCTCTCTACTCTTCTCTCTATATAATAATTATTCATCAAGAAAAAGAGGACAGCAACACGACAGAAAGAGCCATCACTCATCATCACTCTCTCGTCATCATCTTCATAGCCACTAAAAAAGTCAAATTGCAGTCACCCTTTGGAAAAATCACAACCTATCATCATATTCATAATTAATCACAAAAACATAATCCTTCAACCCCATCACCATCACATAAACCAATAACCTTCTCACATTCACCTACCTCAATCATCCTCCACCATCACAATAACCCATCAATTACAACCATCTCCAATATTACAACATTAGGCAATCCATCATCAGCGCTGTCAGCCTTGCATACCTTTCTGTGCCGTCCCTGTTTTACTTGCTTCTATTTTATATCAATTTGCTAGTGAAACAGGTTGGGTTTCACTTTTGTTTTCTTTTAATATTTTTATTTCTTTTCTTTTGGTTAATTCACGTCCAAGTTGGGTTTCCACTTTTTTTGTTTTCTTTTAATATTTTTGTTTCTTTTCTTTTGGTCAATTCACGTTTCATTTTCTTTTCTTTATCATTACTTTTTGTTTTCGATTTTTTTGTGTTGTGGGTTATGTCCCTTTTCACTTTTAACTTCATTTAAATGTTTTAATTCAGGGACTCAGGCCTTGTTATTCATATATAGGGTGTCTTGATTTTTTTTAATATAGGTTATTTAGATTTTTTTTCTAGAATAATAATCTAGTTATTTTAGAAATTTTGGGGTCAAATATTTATTCCATGCGACAACTTGTGATATTGATGTGTGACTTATCATCCTCAAGTGTCACAAGAATGTAAGGGTTTATTGTATAGTTTACGCTATCCTTATGCAAAAGTGGAATTTTTATTTTGCTTTTAATAAAATTAATCCAACACATACTTATTTTCTACAAGAAACACGTGGCTTTGAGTTCTCATTGCACAAGAATACGTCGGCGTAGCCAACAACTATCAAGCCAAAATTAATTTTCCTTTAAAATTTGTTCATATTTCATTTTATTTCATTATATTTTATTTTCTTTATTTTTGTATAATATTTTAATTATAATTTTTGGAAAAAATAAATATTATTAAAGTTATAAATTAATTTGCATAATGAACTCTAGGTAACCGTATTTATATGGATGTATTAGGGGTGTAGTGTAATTAAGTTTTCACCCTTCCCTAATCATAATTAGACTCTGAATCCAAATTTTTTTTAAAAGACCAATTTTGCCAAATCAAATGATTTTTTCCAATTTTTCCAGAATTAAAATTGGTGGCGACTCCATTTTAGAATTTATTTCTTTTAGGAATAAATCTTTATTTGTTGTCATTTTGTTATGGTGCCTCCTGGACGTTGTAAATCTGGCGACTCAAGGGAATTTTAGAGAGTCAAGCCCATTAGAGTTAATTATGAAAAAAATTATAACTTTATAATATTTATTTTTTCCCTTCACAACACCTTTTTTTAATTTATTTTTTATTTATGTAAGTAATTGTATTTCTTTTTGTAAATGATTGTTTATTTTGTTTGTAAATATTTGTCGTTCAAACCTTAGGATAGAAGATTTTTTTTTACACTTTATTTTATCTTTCTTGGAACCTTAGGATAGTAGACTCTGCTCTTGTATATATATTGTTGTTTTTCTTTTTAGGAAAGGGTAGTTTTAGGATTATAAGGTTTGTATGCTCCCTACACACACTTTCACTATCACTGTCCTCACACACTATTTGGGCTCTATACCGAGCCTTGGAAAACCATAGGGCAAGAAGGGGTTTTGACGTTGTTATTGTGAAGCTTATGTTTCCCTGCAGTCGTTGACTCGCTCGCTAGGTTGTTACTAGAACTATGGGTTGCCATATTGTGACTTTCACGTCCCTGGTTTAACTCATGGAACTAGGTCTTTAACTTATTGGTAAAGGCAACCTGGGACCATAACCTTTAGGGGTCTAGACCTATCCAAAAGCCGTGCACTACTAGAATGACCTTAATTGACTACCTTAAATAGGGTTTTCCTTAGAACCATCAAACATTAGGTCTCACCCCATTAGGACACAAGGGAGCATATTTCTTCCTCTTCTAACATACACCATGCATACCTAGTATCATTTATCATAGACATTATAACATATATAATTAATTTTTGCACACTTTAGTCATGCATAACATCTGCATTTTTCTCATCTAGCATGTTTATTTTTTTTACATAAAAAAAATCCACATTTTAATTGCATGCATTTAGCCATACTACATGCATTCTCTTCATGCCGCATGCATATTTATTTTATTTGTAACATACCTCTCATTCATTTTTTTCTTTTAAAAGATCCATTGATGGCGAAGAATAACATCATATTAGACAGCAAATGATGGAAAAAGCACATATACTAGCAATGTATCCAATTTGAAGAAGTGTTTCAATGTAATGGGAAATACCAGTTCTTTAGAGAAATTGTGCCAGTTGAGTCATTTGCTACCTAATGAAAATAGAAGGGCTTTCTCAAATAAGTATGGGTCCATTCTGGATCTGTTACCTGTATAGTGGAGACTTCTGCACTTAATGTTTTGGCTCAGTATTGGAACCCGGCCTTGAGATGTTTTGAACTACCAAACATTGATATCACTCCTACCATTGAAGAGTATGCATGCATGTTAAAGCTACCAGTGGAAAAACACCTCTATTTATTTTCATCTAGAACAACATACTTCAGATGCAAAGATAATAGAACAATTTGGAGAATTACTGGGGTACCATGGCTCAAGTAAGGCTAACAGGACATGCAGATTCAAAAGGGGTGACTAAAGCATTCATGGAAGAACGTTTGAAGGACTTGGGCATCGAAAGGAATGGACTACTTTTGCAAGGGTGTTGGCATTCACTATCTATGGGCTGGTATTATTCCCTTCTGCTCCAGACATAGTTGACCAAGCTGCCATGGATGTTTTCTTTGCTGTGGAAAATAAGCAAAGGAATCCAGTTCCTGCTATATTGGCTGAAACATTTCTGACTTTGAATTTCTTCAACAAAAACAAAAAGGGAAGCTTCGATGTTGTTTGCACCTTTTATACGTATGGATTATCACACACATGTATGCAGGGAATCATATCAGAAATATCTAGACCCACTAAAGAGTTTTCATCGTATCCCAACCAGCCGAGAAAATACCATGAATGGAGGACTGAATTTGATAGCATAAAGGAAGAGTCATTCAAGTGGGTTTGTCCATGGTATGAACATGAAAGAGGTGATATCATTCTTAGTTGTGGAAAATTTTATAATGTACCATTAATGGGTCCAAGGGTTGCATATCATACACCCAGCAATAGCACTCAAACAACTTTGCTGGACACAAAAGAAACCACGGGAAGAAACTTGGAGGACTCTATTTCTGGTACAAGGAAGGTGAGCACACTAAGATGTTATCACGAGAAGTTAAAGAAGCATGGAGGGAAGTTCACATGGCAGGAAGAGATGAGTTAGGAAAGCCACTCGTGATTAGTACCCATGAGTATGTCACATGGAGGGAAGCAAGAAAAGTACCCCAAAATGTCCCTATTTCTCCTCATGAAAAAGGGAATGATCCTCAATTGGCTGAACAAATAGAAGTCATGAAAGCACAGTTAAAGCTCCTGAGCAACAAAAACAGCAGGAGAACTAGAAGTTGTCATAACTTGAAGTCAGTGTGAGAAGAAGGAGAAGTTGATTGAGCAGCTGAAAGATGAGCTTGCTGATATCCCTGGGCAAGAAAAGGGAAAAGAGAGGATTCAGAATCTTGAAAAGGAGCTTCGAATGATGGCTAAAGAGAAGAGCGGATTTATGAAGCATATCAGCCAACTGAATAAAGCAAATGAAGAATTGAAGATGAAGATTGGCCAACAAAGACAAATGAAAGAAGAGTTCGAAGTTGAAGTACAAAGACAAAAAGAAGAGTTAGAGCTGAAAATAGAAAAGTTAAATGCACTTTTGGTGCAGGCTAAGGAGGAATGCGACCAGAATGGGCCCGTTTCATGCGATGTCGAAATCAACTTCTCCATACAGAAGATGCGGGTAGGTTCTGAAGAAACAAGCTGGTGACTGGGCAATGAAGGCAGAGTGGAAGGAAAGGTACACAAGATTGACTGAGGAATTGGACCATCATATTCCAAAGTTCATCTATCACTTTGAAAGAGCAGAGAAAAGTTCAGAAGAATCTCAAGCTTCATCTGCCTAGTGAATGAGTGACTTCATGGACATGAGTAGAGGCTTGGTTAGAGGTCTTAAAAGAAAGAGAACTAGACTTTTGATGTAATCTAGTAGTCTGTTCTTGATTCAACTATGATGTGATTGCACTTTTTGAATAAATGAAATAGATTCATCCTTCGATTTTCTCTACTTTTCTTAAAAAAAAAAAAGCGTGCAAGACTATATCTATCGTGGGGCAAATGCTCCCTTGGATATATTGTCAATTACATTTCTGCCTTATAGGAAATTTTTCCTTCTGTGGAATGTAAGAAAGAGGATCCAGCTTCGCATTGCTAGTGTGCTCCTAACAAAGTATATTGTGGAATAATAGTCCCCTATACTTTTCCCCATCACATACACTATCTTATGGATAATACATCATCCGAATAGGATGTGAATTATGTTCATCGCGTCAAATACAAATGTTATTCCTCGCGTCAAAGGATTTACAAGCCCTCATTTGTTATTTGCTTACCTTTTTGCTTTTTGTGACACAAGGTTGCCAAACATTGCTCCTTCAAAGAAAGTTTCGTCTGATCTTAATACACGGCTAGAGAGCCGTACGACTACGACCAGAATCCAGACGGAGAAAGTTGAGAAGAGAATAGACAAGAAAGAGACTATGGCGCTGAAAGCGAGACCCAAGGAAGGAATCTAAGTCAAGAAATTGATGACCTTAAGGCCATGATGAAATCCATGTTTGACCAGAGCTCAAAAAGTTTATTATTGACACCGTGAATATGGCCAAGGAGAATATTGAAAATGCTGAGTAGGATTAGACCCGATATGAGGACGAAGATGAATCTCTCACACAAGCAAAATGATAATGGCTCTGCTAATGAAACTGCAAGAAAGTTGGAACGAGCAAAATTAAGAGAAGAGTTGGAGGAGAAGATGCAAGAACAATTCGGGCATTAGGGGCCAAGCCCGTTTGGTCCTATGAACGTTAAGGAGCTATGCCTTGCTCCTAATGTCAAAATTCCCAAAGATTTTAAAATGCCGAAACTTGTCAAATTTAATGGCAGTTCTAATCCTATCATGCACTTGAAGATGTATTGTACCAAGATGGGAATGTGGTCCCGGACGAGAACTTTCTCACTAGTTTTTTCTCTGAAAGCTTAGAGGGGCCGCTTGGGAATGGTATATGCAGCTAGACATGGCTCGAATCAAATGTTGGGAGGACTTGGCTTTGGCTTTTACCAATCAGTACAAGTTCAATCTGGATGCCGCGCCCACTAGAGACCAACTCAAAGGAATGAGAAAGAAGAGTGATGAATCATTCAAGGAGTACGCCCAAAGGTGGAGAGCTCTCGAGCAGAGTCGCCCACCGCCGAGAACAGGAAATGTGTTCATACTTTATTCGTACCTTGGAGGGTCCTTTTTCAAAAACATGTTAGGGACTCACGTAAAGGAGTTTGTTGACCTAATAGAAATTGGGGAAAGGATTGAAGCTAATATTCAGGATGGCAAAGTAGAGTTGACCGTGGAGAAACAAATGAGTCTCAGTTAGGAAGGGACAGTCCTATAAGAAGAAAGATGCAACTATCAGCTTCATAGCCGCAACAACCACCCCAACCTAGCCAACCAACCTTTCAACCTAGACCCATTTCACCATATCAACACCCATCTTACCCAGTACCTCCATACCAACCTCAAGCATATCAAGTCAACAATGTTTCTTACCCTAGACCATATACACTACCACACCCACTTCCTATCAAACCAACCCAAATCACCAAATGACCTACCCTCCCATAACACCTACTCAACTACCTCCCAAGACCAATGCAACCCCAAAACCGCCCATGAATAACCGTCCCTTGCCTGATTTCCACATGAGTAACTCAAAGCTATTCAGGCGTCTATGTGGGGAAAATCTGTTAGCTCCGCGAGCAGGAAAAACTTTTTATCCGCCATATCCTCGATGGTATAATCCAAACTTGACTTGTGAATACCATTCCGACTCTAGGGCATTCCATTGAAGATTGTTATGGCTTTAGAAATGCTGATGGCGTTTGATTGATTCGAAAGCCATAAATTTAGAAGTGGATGGAGGACCCAATGTGCGAATCCATTCCGAATCATGGAGGAAGGCAAGTAAATGCTATTTACAGTGAAGACCAGACAAGAGGAGAAGTGGAGGATATTATATTCCCAATGAAAGCTGTCCTTGAAGGGCTAAGATCAGGATATGAGATGGTTGGAAGGAAAAGGAGGGAGGCGAGTATTGACGGAGTAGAAGATTTGTTTTGTGACTGTCTTGGAGCTGGAGAGGCATCACATTGAAAATTGCCCAGAATTTAAGCTCTTTGTGACCAAAATGATCAAACTGGAGTTTGAAGTGCCCAAGACTACTATAAGAGGACAAAGTGTCAACATGGTTCACCAATTGGCCCCAACTTTTAAGGTGTCAGTTCAAATCCGATACTTAAATTTAAGGTGCCAGGACCATTCCCTTATCATAGCGACCATGCAGTCCCATGGAAGTATGAAACTGTGGTTGAATCTGGCGATCAAAGCAATTCTAGCTCTACAGTGACCCCTACTCAAAGACCAGTTCCGTCTTCAAGGTGTCTTTCCATGATAGTCAAACAAAGACTACCATTGAGTCCAGCAATGGAGTAGATGATAGCCTTGCCAAGTCAAATTCAATAACAAATGTCGTCGAGACTAGGGGATCACGCGAACTGGAGATATTATACGCCAGAGAAAGCTCCAAAGGCTATAATGAAACCATTGAAGAGCCCAAAGGAGATGCCAAGAAGGTGAAGAGGAAGAAGAATTTCTGAAGATAATGAAGCAGAGTGAGTATGATGTAGTAGAACGTTGAGACACAACAAAAATCTCTTTGTTCTCCTTAATCATGACTTCTGAAGCTCATCGTAATGCTCTCAAGAAGGTGCTAGACCAGTCATATGTTTACAAGGACATAACTCCAGAAAAGGTGGAAGGCATTATTAATGCAATAAGGGCAAGCAATACGATTTCTTTTACTGAGAAGGAAGTAGTTTCCAGCATATAGGTCGCTCGAAAGCCCTTCACATTACATTGAAATGTCAAGGGCATATCATCGCAAAGGTGTTGATCGATGGAGGTCGGCTTTCAATGTGCTCCCTTATTCTACCTTACAGCAACTCCCTATTAATCCGTCTACAATTGAGCCAAATAATATAATTGTGAAAGCATTTGATGGGAAGAGAGAAATCATGGGGGATATTACTCTGAACTGGAGATAGGGCCAAAAACTTTTGTAACTGAATTCCAAGTAATGGATATCGAGCCGGATACACTATGCTGCGGGAGGCCGTGGATTCATGAAGCAGGGGCCATTCCTTCTACTTTGCATCAAAGGGTGAAATTCATAGCCGAGGGCAAAATCATCACTATCAAGGGAGAGGAAGAGCTGATCATGACTAAGCCAGTTGAAGTGCCCTATATCGACTGTGCTAGGGTTGTCTTGAAGTGTCATTTCAAAATCTTGAAATAGCAGAGCAGAGGAAAAGACTGTTAGTGTGAACCAAAAGTTGTTCAGATGATGCAGAAGAATGGGTATCAGGAAGGAGGGACTAGGAAGTCAACTCCAAGGGATTGCACACCCAATTTCCCTACCAGATAACCCGGGAGATTCGGCCTTGGGTATGAAGTTATGGGTGAAGGATTACTGTCGAGATAGGAAGAAGTTTCCTCACATTAAGGAAACATTTGCAGCGCCATTAGAAGTTATGACGATAGAGCTAGTTGAGGGTGTCAATGCCTTGGAAGGCGTCGCAAAAGCATGGTCACTGATCTACCGTTGTCATGAAGCAGAAGAGTTGGACAATTGGGAATCTGAATCTTTAGATAATTTTGTGTATTTTGAGTAATAAATGCTTTTACCACTTTTATTTGTATTTCAAACTTCATTTAATAATGGAATAATTATGCATGGTTGCTTCCTTTTCATTTCCTTCGTTTGTCTTTCCTTTTCTTTATTTATTTTCTTTCTTCTTTTAAGTCTGTTTGTATCTCTTCAATTATTCACTTCGTGTCTCATTTCAATTCCAGGGATCTATCCCTCAGGGTCTTTTCACGTTGACCCATTAATTGATCCCTATGTTACAACGGAAACAAATTTACATGAACAAGATGGAGATCCTGAATTGTGCAAACTGTCGCTAAAATGATAAACTCAAGAAAAATGGGATAAATCCACATGAGGAGATTGTTGAAACAATAAATCTGGAACTGAAGAGAATAAAAAGGAAATAAAGATTGTTGACAATCCAGAAAAGGAAGAAATGCTTGCTATTCAAAGAATATATAGATGTTTTTGCTTGGTCATATAAAGACATGCCGGTTTGGATCCAAACATAGTTGCGCACAGGATTCCATTAATCGAGGAATGGAGCCTAAACAGCAAAAGTTACGAAGAATGAGCCCGGAAATGTCTCTAAAAATTAAAGAAGAGGTTACCAAGCAACTCGAAGCTGGCTTCTTGGAAATACCCCTTTATCCTAAATGGATAGCAAACATCGTGCCTGTAATGAAGAAAAATGGTAAGGTCAGAATGTGTGTGGATTACAGAGATTTGAACAATGCAAGCCCCAAAGACAATTTTCCTTTACCCCATATAGATGTCCTGGTGGATAACACGGCTAGAAGCCATAGGTTTTCCTTTATGGACGGATATTTGGGTACAATCAGATCCTTATGGCACAAGAAGACAAAGAAAAGACATCCTTTATCACTCAATGGGGTGTATTCCTATAAAGTCATGCCTTTTGGGTTGAAGAATGCGGGGCTACCTATCAACGAGCAATGGTAACGTTGTTCCATGACATGATCCACAAGGAATTGGAAGTCTATGTTGATGACATGGTCGCAAAGTCAAAAGATGGAGAAAGTCATGTAGCTTGCTAAGGAAGCTATTTGAAAGACTGAGAACTTACCAACTTCGCCTGAACCCAAAATGTACTTTTGGAGCATCTACGGGGAAGCCTAGGGTTCATTGTTAGCAAGAAGGGTATTGAGGTTGATCGGATAAGATCAAAGCTATCCAAGACATGCCGACACCTAAGAGAGAAAGAAATCAGAGGATTTCTGGGTCGTTTGAATTATATAGCAAGATTCATCTCTAATCTGACCTATACATGTGAACCGATTTTCAAGTTGTTAAGGAAAGACAATCCTGGTGGATGGGATGACAAATGCCAGGAAGCTTTCAATAAGATCAAGGATTATCTACGAATCCTCCCTTTTGGTTCCTCCAACCCCAGGACGACCTCTTATTCATCTCATGATTCCATTGGGCGATGCTAAGTCAACATAATGGAACAGAGCGGAAGGAGCAAGCCATCTATTACCTGAGTAAGAAGTTCAATGAATGCGAAACCCGATATATGGCCATCGAAAAAACTTGTTGTGCACTTGTGTGGAGAAGACTACGACAGTACATGCTATATTACACAACTTTGCTGATTTCTCTAATGGACCCCTTAAAGTATATCTTGGAAAGCCCACATATCTCGATGAGGATGTCTAAGTGGCAAATAGCCTTAGCAGAGTTCGACATCAAATATGTGACCAGAAAGGCAATAAAGGGAAGTGTAATAGCAGATCATCTGCTAGAACCCACTTAATGAAGACCAGTCGATGAAGGTAGAACTCCTGATGAAGATATCCTTGCAACTGTTGAAGAAGAGGATGAAGGAGGAAACCTGGTATGGAGCATGTACTTTGATGGGCAGTCAATATTCATGGAAATGGAATTGGAGCAGTTCTGATATCTCCAAATGGGAATCAATTCCCAATCGCTATAAAGCTGGCATTTGACTGTACCAACAATATGGCTGAATACGAAGCATGCATATCAGGATTGAAGGCAGCAATATCACTTGGTGTTAAATACTTAAAAGTCTATGGAGATTCGGCACTCATCATTTACCAAGTGAATGGGAAGTGGCACGTCAAAGAGCCCAAATTGCTACCATACTATGAGCATCTGATTGAGCTAAAAGAGGAGTTTGAAGAACTTGATTTTAGTTATTTAACTCGCGACCAAAATCAATATGTTGACGCTTTAGCCACCTTAGCTGTCATGACCAAGCTCGACCTTGGGACAGAAGTTCAACCTCTACGGGTTACGATTAGAAGAGAGCCAGCATTTTGCTCAAATATCGAAGAAGAACCTGATGGCCGACCATGGTTTCATGACATCAAGCATTTCATCAAGACGAGAGAATTCCCAATCGATAAGCGAGAATGACAAGAAGACAATCCGAAGGTTATCAATGTCATTTTTCATCTCAGGTGATGTGTTGTACAAGAGAAACTTTGATGGAGTTTTGCTAAGATGTGTTGATGCAAAAGAAGCAAGCATTATAATATCAGAAGTCCATGAAGGGATTTGCGACTCATGCCAACGGACACACACTATCTCGGCAAATTCTAAGGCATGGGTATTATTGGCTTACTATGGAAAAGGATTGCATTGATTTTGTCAAAAAGTGTCATAAGTGTCAAATCTATGCCGACCGCATCAATGCTCCTCCGTCCCATTACATACTCTTACGTCACCATGGCCTTTTGCAATGTGGGGAATCGATGTCATTGGTCCCATCAATCCCAAGGCGTCTAATGGTCATCGGTTCATCCTAGTGGCCATTGACTATTTTACAAGGTGGGTAGAAGAGCTTCTTATGTTAATGTGACTCAGAAAGTGGTGGCAAAGTTTTTGAAGAATAACATTATCTGTAGATATGGATCGCCAGAAGAATTATCACAGATAATGGGACCAACCTGAATAGTGTAGAAGTTCGAAGATTGTGCGAAAGGTTTAAAATTAAGCACCACAACTCAGCACCCTATCGACCAAAGATGAATGGAGCAGTGGAAGTTGCAAATAAAAACATCAAAAAGATCCTGGAAAGATGGTTATCACTTACAAGGATTGGAGTGAGATGCTGCCTTATGCACTACATGCATATCGCACTTCAGCGTCATCAACTGGGGCAACCCCATACTCGTTGGTATATGGGATGGAGGCAGTGACTCTGGAAGTAGAAATCCCATCATTAAGAGTCTTGATTGAGGCAGAATTGGAAGAAGCTGAATGGGCTAAGGCAAGGTACGAACAATTGAACATGATTGAGGAAAAACGCCTGGCAGCAATTTGCCATGGACAACTATACCAAAGAAGGATGGCAAGAGCTTTCAACAAAAAAGTTCGTCCTCGAACATTTCAACCTGGGGATTTGGTGTTGAAGAGAATCTTGCCAAATCAAGAAGATAGTAGAGGTAAATGGGCTCCCACATATGAAGGGCCCTACATTGTCAAAGAAGCATTTCTGGAGGCGCACTGATTTTGAGTAACTTGGATGGCCGAGTGCTTCCAAAGCCAATCAACTCAGATGCAGTCAAGAAGTACTTTGCTTAAAAACAAAAAAGAAGCTCGCTAAGTTGAAAACCCAAAGGGCGACTTAGGCAAAAGTTAGAGCAAAACACAAGGAGTTGCTAGCTCAAAAATCTAAAAGGCGACCTATGCAAAAATACAGCGGGTTAAGAAGCCAGAATGACATTAAACTTGGGGCAATTTAACTGCCTCAAAGTGAATGAAGAGTTGGTGGATGATAGCATATCTGTTTGCCAATAAAGGATTGAAATTTTGATCGGAAATCAAGTCCGTTGTAACTAAGGAATCAATCAAATGGGTTAATTACAAAGCCTTCTAGCCTCTTGTCTCTTGTTTATTCCTTGTTTATTGTCTTTTCCCTTTTACTTTTTGTTTCATCTTTTTTATGTCTCACTTTAACAAACCGTGATCTAATTGTTTCTATTCCCATTGTTATCACTTTTTTTCTTTCTTTCTTCTATTTCCATCTTACATAATTCATTTGTCCATTTTGGAAGAAACCATGCCTGGTTAAGACATTACAAATGAATAAACGGAAGTGGTACTAGCTAAGGAAGTTCAGTTCTAAGATTTTGCTCAACGGTAGATCCCCTAAAAAAAAAGAAGAGAATCGTAGATTGAAAACCTAAAGGAAAGGCTATGCGAAAACTGGCCTAATCACGGTCAAACACACTGGATTCGATAAGGTTAGAAAGAAAGCTATAGTCTCTCAGAAGAATAATAAAAGGATAGTTCGAACGGCTTCTTGGTGTAGTCCTCATGCCTAATCAGACGAAACTTTCTGAGCAAGAAGTCATTCCAAGCATCAAACAAACTTGGGCAAATTTTTAGTTTATAAATTTGCATGCCATCATATCATTGCAACATTCAATTTCCATTGCATACCATCATACCATTGCATCATTCAAACTTTCATTACATACCATCATACCATTGCATCATTTTTCCATTACATACTACCATATCCATATTGTCAAGCAACTGGGGCAAAGTTTTAGGGCTTTAGCATTCAATATCATTGTCGATCTTCTAGCTTTTGATTTCAGCACTACCAAGCATTTAATTTCACATACTTTCAACATTGTTAATTTAATTTCACATATTTTCAGCATTGTCAATTTAATTTCACATATTTCATCACTTCAATTTAACTTCACATACTTTCACCACTATCAAGCATTTACTTTCACATCCTTTCAACATTGTTAGACATTTACTTTCACATACTTTCAACACTATCAATTTAATTTCACATACTTTCAGCACTATCAAGCATTTAATTTCACATACTTTCAACATTGTCAATTTAATTTCACATACTTTCAACATCGTCAAACATTTAATTCAGCATTATCAAGCATTTACTTTCACATCCTTTCAACATTGTTAGACATTTACTTTCACATACTTTCAGCACTATCAATTTAATTTCACATACTTTCAGTACTATCAAGCATTTACTTTCACATATTTTCAGCACTTCAATTTAATTTCAAATACTTTCAACATTGTCAAACATTTAACTTCACATATTTTCAGCACTATTCAGTTTTACTTTCACATACTTTCAACATGTCAATTTACTTTCACATATTTTCGGCACTTTCCAACTTTTAATTTCACATACTTTCAGACAGTCAAGTTTTAGTTTCACATACTTTTAACACTGTCATGTGTTCAATCTTCACATACTTTTACACCTTCACTTTTCACATGTAGGTTGAAACAAAAATATGTGTTCATATCTTTACTAGTTCCTTACAATGAAAATATCAAAAACTACCATTTTTATATTATCTGAGTAAGAAACTAGTAAAGAGCAACTTGAACACCATATTTTTGTCTTCAACTTATTTATTTATTTATTTACTTTTTTATTTTTTGTGCGTTTGAATTTAAATTTAATCTTAGTCTGACTCAAAAATCAAATCAAAATTAGAATCAAATCAAAATCTTAACTGACTCAACAAAAATAAAAAATCAGATTAAAATCTACTGACTTAACAAAAAATAAAAATCAGATCAAAATCTTACTTTAACTAATCTCTTTAAATCTCTTACTCTTCTCTATATAATAATTATTCCCATCAAGAAAAAGGAGGATACCAGAAAGAGCCATCACTCATCATCACTCTCATCATCATCTTCATAGCCACTGAAAAATGTCAAATTGCAGTCACCCTTTGGAAAAATCACAACCTATCATCATATTCATAATTAATCACAAAAACATAATCCTTCAACTCCCATCACCATCACATAAACCAATAACCTTCTCACATTCACCCACCTCAATCATCCTCCACCATCACAATAACCCATCAATTACAACCATCTCCAATATTACAACATTAGGCAATCCACCATCAGCGCTGCCAGCTTGCATACCTTCTTGCGCTCCCACCGTCCCTTTTACTTGCTTCCATTTTATATCAATTTGCTAGTAAAACAGGTTGGGTTTCCACTTTTGTTTTCTTTTAATATTTTTATTTCTTTTTCTTTTGGTTAATTCACGTCCAAGTTGGGTTTCCACTTTTTTTGTTTTCTTTTAATATTTTTATTTCTTTCTTTTGGTCAATTCACGTTTCATTTTCTTTTCTTTATCATTACTTTTTGTTTTCAATTTTTTTGTGTTGTGGGTTACGTCCCTTTTCACTTTTAACTTCATTTAAATGTTTTAATTCAGGGACTCAGGCCTTGTTATTCATATATAGGGTGTCTTGATTTTTTTTAATATAGGTTATTTAGATTTTTTTTCTAGAATAATAATCTAGTTATTTTAGAAATTTTGGGGTCAAATATTTATTCCATACGACAACTTGTGATATTGATGTGTGACTTGTCATCCTCAAGTTCACAAGATGTAAGGGTTTATTGTATAGTTTACGCTATCCTTAGCCCTGTGCAAAAATGGAATTTTTATTTTGCTTTTAATAAAATCAATCCAACACATACTTATTTTCTACAAGAACGACGTGGCTTTGAGTTTAATTGCATATACGTCGCGCCAACAACTATCAAGCCAAAATTAATTTTCCTTTAAATTTTGTTCTTATTTCATTTTATTTCATTATATTTTATTTTCTTTATTTTTGTATAATATTTTAATTATAATTTTTGGAAAAAATAAATATTATTAAAGTTATAAATTAATTTGCATAATGAACTCTAGGGTAACCGTATTTATATGGATGTATTAGGGATGTAGTGTAATTAATTTTCACCCTTCCCTAATCATAATTAGACTTTGAAAAATTTTTTTTTAAAAGACCAATTTTGCCAAATCAAATGGTTTTCCAATTTTTGCAAATTAAAATTGGTGACTTCATTTTAAATTTATTTCTTTTAGGAATAAATCTTTATTTGTTGTCATTTTTTATTGTGCCCTCCTGGTTGTTGTAAATGCTTTTATGCATTATATTGAAACATTTCAAGGTATGACTAAACTAACTACTCAATTACTATCTAACAACATGATTTTTCTATCTTTGTCTTCTAGTCGAGACAGCAAAACTTCTCAAGGGCCGAGTAGTTTTCCATCCCTTTGAACAGCGTTGTGATCTTTGTCATAACTACATTAGGTGTCTTCTTCCAAGTTCAGTTCCAATCAAAGAACCAGACCCCATTTGAAGAACACTACAATATTATGTGGGCAATTTCTGTGGCGCTATCCCTTTATGCCATGATGTTGATTGGTGAATTCAAACTCGAGGTTCATAAATGCAGTTCCATTTCAATCATCAGACGCTTCACTCTGCTAATGGGAGCTCTTGTTGCTGTCTTGCTCACTATAATCATACTACCCTGGTTTGGATATTTGAAGTTGATCCTTTGGATCATTTGTTTTGTGAAAGCAACGTTAGCCTCCTATGAAGAAATATGTCAATGCTTTTGTCAGGGAATTCGTGAACCATTGAGATGATGTCCATCTAATTTGGTAGAGAAAATGATAGGTTGCCAATCTAATGAATATCCATTTTAGTCCCTCGGGTTAAATTAGTCGTTGAAATTTAAAAGTTTTAAATTTGTCATTCAATTTAAAAAAATGAATAAATTAATTTCTTTATATAAGTTCGTACAATTAGAAAACACATACGAAATTGAATGAATAAACCAATTTGTCACATATTTTGAATTATGAAGGATCAATTTTAGACTTTCAACTTTTGAGAGACTGATTTGACACAATATATTTCCCTTGTTTAGAAGCTAATTTTTTTCCTCTTTGATTAAATAATATTTTATATTATTTTATTCATGCAACATGCCTATAAAAGGTAAACCTCACTACCGTGCAAAGAATTGTCAAGTTTTGGTGAATGGAATAGATTATCTTTGTATCTTCTTTGTGTTGCGCCTTTTTAGTAAGAGGAAAGAGAATATTGAGAGTTATCTATTAGTTTATGATATCTAATGTTTTATATTGCCTTGGCGTGGATATATTCAGTTGCGGAAATAGGCCGTCGCAATGCGTATTGTGGCTTAGACGTGATATTTTTGCGTCTTCAAATTGAAAATGAGCACATTATGGTCCGCCTGATGCGGTCCATTGCGACCTCATGTGCCAATGCTTGTTACAACCCTTGATGCGATGCATTGCCATTACATTGAGGTCAATTTATGTGAAAATGCATCATACCACAATTGCAGTCCCGACTTGCGAACCAACCGCAACTTGGATATCGCAACCATCACGTGATGGAGTTCCTGTAATTTAAAACCTTGGTGATGTCAAAAAGTGTACCTGCATATCAACTTATCAAGTCTCATAAGTACTCTCTGCTTTTTGGTTTCCTTTCTTCTTTATTTCTTCTTCATTCAATCATTTGCCCATTGCCAATGTTATGATGAATTGTGATAATCCTGCTTTTATTATTAAAGCTTATGTGTAGAGAAATAAAGAGAAAATTAAGGGTGTGATTGGTTTAAGAAAAATTTTTTTTTATTTGCATTTCAGTTTTTTCATTTTCAATTTTTAAAGTAAATATAAATTCTTAAAAGTAAAAACTAAATTTTATTATTGTCACATTTTCAATATGTTCTTCACAAATAAAAAAAAAAAAAAGAAAAAAATTTTTTTTGGATGTTTTATGAATATAGTTTACCTATGCTAAACTTTGCAATTTTTTATAGAGACTTTACAATTTTTCACCACGAGTTTACAAATATTTTATATTGGTTTACAATTTCTTCTACACTAGTTCACAAGTTTCAAACATCATTTTATAGGTTTATACCACTAGTTTAAAATTATTTACAACAGGTTTGAATGTATAAACTAACAGATTATCAATTTGTCTACCACCACTTTGCATGTATTTCTAACAAATTTGAAATTATTAATAACCACTTTATAACTAATTAACATGGGTTTACAAGTTATTAATAGGGGTTTATAATATTTTAACAATGTTTTACAAGTTTTTTTTATTATTTAGTTCACAAGATTTTATAACATTAATTTACAATTTTCTAATACGAATTTGCATCTTTCTAACTCCAAGTTTCAATAACAACAAATGCCAACTTCTAACAATCATTTCAAATTGTTTTGTTGCTAAAAATTTCTTAAAAAAATAAATAATCATCTATGTGTAACACATGTTTACAAGATTTTAATGCTGGTTTACAAGTTTGTAATACATATTTACAACTTTTTAACTCTAGTTTCTAATAATAACAATAAATTTCAACTTCTAAAAAGGTCATTTTTAATTTATTTTGTTGCTAAAAATTCTAAACAAAAAAAAATAATTCATGTATTGGGACATAAACCACAAACACATAAAAAATAAATAGATGAGCTAAGCCTTCAGGCGTGAGAATTGGTTTTGTGCACTGAGAGAGCTTGATCTCATTCTTTTTTGTTCCTTTGACGACGACAAGAGCTTGAACTATGGGTGAGACAAACTAAGACAAAGAGAAAGACAAAACCAAACCTTTTGGAGGGAGGATAGGTGAGATAAGCTTCTTCTTTTTCTTCTCCATTTTGCCCTTCCATATTTCAAACCCTTACTATACTCTTTTTTTTTCCTCTAGTGTGGTACAAGTTCATGGTGTAAGTGTGGTGGTGTACAAATATCATTCCTTGGGCTATAAATACAAAATGGAAGTTGTAATCTGCATGTGAATAAAGAACTGAGGCATTATCATTCATATCTCAAGTGTGGTGCACAATTGGTCTAGTCAATGAGAGTTAGAAATTTTGAGGAGATGGGGTTAATTAGTAAATATAAAATAATAAAAGATAAAAGAAATAAAATAAATTGTCATATAAAAGGTATAAAATGAGCCACTATATAGTGTTTTTCATACAAATTATTGATAAATTAGGTTATTTCATCATTTATTCTTTATTTTCTTTTAACAAAAGAGTCAATAATTTTCTTCTTAAACATTTCTTAGATTCAACATAAAAATATGCATATCAATATATTATTTAACATCAAAATAGAGCATCAATTATAAATAACTAACTATTAGTAGAAAATCCACTAAGTGGATAAAATGAGTTAATAAAAGAAAAATCATAAAAAAATATACTCTAGAAATATTTATATGTTTCATACTTTTATATCATATATATTACTATATCAAAAAACTTTTATTATTTATTATGTATACTATGTATAGAGATGATTGAATTTTTTGGGACCATAATAAAATATACATATAATTATACAACAAATGTGCAAAATTTGGGGGCTGTGCACCCCCATATTCCCTCCACCTTTGGGTCTAGTGTAGGTGAAAATCCAAGTGCATAGAGTAAGGTGTGCTCATATATAAGAATGTTATTTATATTTATTATTTGTAGAATAATGCGCTAACATGCTCCTATCTACTATTGAATGGGTATGGAACATACTTAATTTGTTTGGACTCACATTATTCAATGATAGATAGGAGTGTGTCCTGTACTGTCCCACAAAGTATGAGTACAAATAATATTACTTCGTATACAATAGGTGCTGAAGTATAGTGAGATGAAGTAAGATAAAATGTTGAGTATTGGTCATGTCACTTGTTTTTGTATTTCTTTTACTCTTGCCCAACAAATGGTATCAGAGCTAATAGTTCAGGCCAGTTGGCTTGGTTAAGTATTGGAGATAATTGTAGCTTTTAGATCCATGTGTGTCATCTGTTGTATAAAAGGTCTTCTTAGCAATGTGGAGTTCAATGGCATTTCAGGCAACAATACTAGTAAAGATAGCTTTTGTCGACTTTTCATCATTTCCATCAATTTGTTCCGCGTTTCTAGCAGTGTATGAAGGTCAAGCAGCGTATTTTGTGTGTAGTGGCGGCTTAATTAAGTGAATAGAGTAGTTATAGCTCTTGTTTACATCATTGAATACTCAGGAAATACAAGAATTTTATAAGAAGAATGCTTGTAAAAAGATGCAGCCATCTTTTGCAAAACTTGGGCTTAAGGGAGGATTGTTGGAATTAACCTAAAGTCTAACATGAAGAAGAAATAGAAGCTTTGCAAGTGTTTTGGCTTGATATATTGTATGGAGTTTTTAGGGAAAATGCTGGATAATCAGAAATTTGTCAAAAATTTTGTATCCAGAATGATGTATCATAATTGTTAACTATTGGATAAATCATCAATGGGTTATACCATTTTATTTGATCCAACAACTATCATGTGATTTTTGTCAAAGATTCTCTAAATATTTTTATGGACATGTAGCATTACTCTTTTAGAAGTTGTTCGTGTGATGTAATATTTATAAGGATGGTTTGTAATTTCTAATGCAACTCATCCTCCAAGACTATTATAGCTAAAATAAGGTTCATAAATGTTACAACATCCTCAATGTAATTCCCGGTGTACGCGTATCAATAGACAAGCTCTGTATGGCCTTAGGGTCCCCAGGACCTATTGTGTAGCCGAAAGCCCTTGGATGTGTGAAGGGAAAAGGGGTGAAAAGCTAGAGTTGCTGTTGGAGGATTTAGAGTAGGCTACTGCAATGAGTTTTGGTTTGCATTGAGCATGTGAGCTAGAAGGCTCGCTGAATCAGTTGTTGCAGCAGTGTAAGCTTTTATTGCAACTAGCTTTATTCATTGTAATGAGTTGGATCTTATGTCAGCATATGGAAACGATATTTCATTTAAAGAGCCCACCAACCCCTTTAAAATACCCCAAGCTCAAAACACCTCATTCTTTAACCCTACCTCCCAAAATCTCTCTTTCTCCTTCCCACTCTCATCCTTTACCAATCTAGCTTTCATCCAACCTTTAAGGTGAGTTTGGTTGTTGATTTATGCTTCCTTTCTCTCTTTCTTCCATTTTCTAGTGTATGGGCTTTGTTATCCTCTATTGTTATCAAGTGGGGTGCTCCCCAATGTTGTTAGAGTTATATTAGAGTTATCTAGAGGATGTTAGAGATTACTTAGAGTTTGTGGTTGCTCTATGGTTATTGGTGTCATTCACACTCCATAGAGCTCCCTTGGTATTGCCATCTCTCGTTCTCCTTCTTCAGGTAAGTGGGTTCAATCCTTAACCTTTATTTTGGTCATTAGAACTATTTTCCTCACATTGTAGCATCATTGCATGACTTTAAAGAAATTATAAATTATTGTTGGTTTTATCGAGTTTTATGAGATTATAATTTTCAAAGAGCATGAATTATATATTTTAAAAGACTCATGGGACCATTGTTGCTAAATTGATTTTAATAAAGAGCTAGATTATGAATATGATCTTATTTAGATATTTGTGAATTACTATAATGATTTTAAGAGTAAAGCATAAGTATATGATAGAATTTTAAACTCAGAGAACTTAACACAGAGTTTTAGAGAATATATATATATATGGCAAAGTATGATTTAGCTTTTGAAAGCCTATGTTATTATGATTTCATAGTTTTCATGATTTAGTACCCTATTAGTTTTGAAGTACGATATTAGAATTATCTAAAAATATGTTAGTTTAAAATATGGTAGAACTTCAATTTTATGGTATCAAGAGGTATGGAGTATAGTATGATTCATAGCAACTGCCAGATACATATTCATGGGTTTAAAATCGGAATGCCTACAAATGGATGATCCCTTGGGCACGATTTCCATAATCACAGTTATGCTAAAGTTATGTTGTTAGAGTTATATGAATCAGAACTCTTAAGTATTAAGAATTTAGGGCTCGTGTTCGAAGGACGGAGCACCCACTCTTCATTTATGATTTTTTTTTTGACAAACTAGTTTAGCCAGGAGAAGAGAAATAGACAATTAGCTAATAACGATGAAGAGATTGTTAACCTTGGTACCAAGTTGTCTGAGAAGAATAATTTTGCCTCCATTACGGAAAATGGGACCTAGTTAGGTGCTCACAACTTGTCTATGGGGACTATTATGATTTCAGCAAGTGATTTTTTCACAGGGACTAATTACAATCTTTTAGTTTATGATTTTATACCTTTTGTTATTATATATGTATTTATCATGTTCAGCAAATATTGTTTCCCCACTTTGCCCACCCAGTTAAAATGATTTCAAGTTTGATTATGAATTTTTAAATGTTTCTTTATGAATCTATGAAATGAAGAGTGTTTTTGTTATATAACTATGTATGTAAATATCAAATGGTTTATGTTTATTGCATGTATATTGTATCATGGATATACTTGGTTGTCCCATGTGAGTGATGAGTGAGAATCCACTCACTAAGTTCGTTGACTCACCCCTCTCCTTTCCTTTCATAGTTGCAAGTACAGTTATCGCTTTGCCCTTTGTTCAATAGGAGTTGTTCCTAGTGATGAGCTTTATTTTGAAATAAGGCTTAGTTAGGTGCATATTAGTAGTAGAGTGAGGATAAATGTAAGTAGGATCTTTACCATGCATTATTTTCACATTATGTATTAGATTTCAAAATCTAAATTGTTGTGTTTATGTTTTCAAAGCTCAAGTATATTTGAAATGTAGCCTATGGTTAAAGATTTATGTAGCCAACTAGATATGCTTTTGTGATTTAGTCTTCAAGTGTTAAGTTGATTTTCAGATTTAAAATTTAGATTTTGTGATGAGATAGTCATGATTTCATGGTTAGTAGGTTTGGTTAAAAAGGATTTTAGAGCTTGAATATTAGATACTTCAATTTTCATGAAATTGAACTTTAGGTTTGAACAGGGAAATTGATATTGATTTAGAATAAAATCATATTTTAAATATAATATTATGCTATTATATGTATTATAGAGAGACATATCATCCAGAAGGCTTATGTGAAGATGAAATTCTTACGTGCGTTACATTCTCATATTGGGTCATGACATCAAAGGATCATCATCGCTACGAAAAAATAATTTAAAATAATTAAAATTCAATGGAGTCTCCACCAATATTTTTTTTTTATGAAAAACATTGGAAAACCTTTAATTTGGCACACTAGGTCTTTAAAAAAATTTGAGATCTGGTCTTAGAATCTAATTATAATTAGAGAACGGTAAAAAATTAATCTATTGTACCCTTAATACATCTATCTTGTGATTATTATCTAAAGTTTGTTGTGCAAATCAAATAATAACTTTAACAATTTTTTTCCTAAAAACGACTTAAAGCCTAAAAAATATTTACAAAAGAAATAAATAAACAAAATTCAAGAAAATTTAATTGAACTTGACATGGAATACATGCTCATACATATCCTCTAGTTTAATAAAGAAATCAAAATAACGTATTCTTCTAAAAAATAGTTGTGTGTTAATTAATTAATTTTTTTAAAATAATCAATTTAATCTAAAATAAAATTAGCTTATGCACAAAGTTCAAGTTAAGATTGAGATACTCAACAACCCCTTATGATTCAAGGAGCGATGAAGGTAGCATTGGCTACTCAACGACCCTCAATGATCATTGTGCTGATGAAAAGATTTAATAATTTCCAAAACAAAATGAAGAAAAATTTCCAACGAGGTTATGAAATAATTCACACACTCATTTCAAACAAGGCAAGCATTTTTATCTTTTTTTTATCTTTTCATCTTTTCTAAGTTTTATTATTGCTTTCGTTTGCCCATCCAAAAATGTAAAACGAAAAACTTAAAACGCAGATAACCTCTTTTCATTTTTTTTCTCTTTTAATTCCTTAAAAAAAATAACTAAAGCAAGAATTCCTATGACACTAAAGCTTTTGGTACCTGTTTAGATAAAAAATAATGAAGACAGTGAGACAATAAAGACAGAGATGATATAAGAGACGAAGATAAAAGTGTTTCATATTGATGTATAAGATATGATAATTGATGAAAAGATGAGGAATACTAAGTTAAAATTTGATGAAAAGTTAAAAAGATAGAAAAACAAAGATAAAATATAAAATGTAAATAAATATTTTAAATTAGTATTTTAAAGACACGTTTTCAGGATCTCTCCTTTTTTGAGGTATGAAAATTGGCTCTATCATGAGATGAGGACAATTTTAAAATTTTTGTCTCCATCTCCTTCTCTAAACACATTTCTTTCATAAATGTCTTTTTGTATTTTCTATCTTAAGACCCTTGGTAAATGCTACCTAAGACAGCCTAGTTTGATGCCTAACCTTGACTCGCAAAATAAAAACACTGCCCTCAAAAAAGTTTTGAAAACCTGAAAAAAAAAATGAAATAAACTAAAATCAGAAACTAAAACAATCTAAAAACACAATTGGAATTGAGGGTGTGTGGAGGGTAGGTCTTGACCCTTGGGTGGCGCGCGCACACAGCAAAGAAGGGGCTTAAGTCCTTTATTCTAGAGGGACAAGAAATTGAAACAACAATAAAAGAAAGATTAATTCACTAACGGAAAGTCCCAAAAAAATACTTACGGAAATTGAATGAGATAAATCTGAGCAAAAAAGAAAAAGATAAATCCCAGGGAAGGAAATGAGAACAACTTTAACCATGATTTCATGAATGGGCGGTGGCGTAGAACATCAACGTTTGAGGAAAAGGAACCAATTGGCCAAAAGTTAAATAAATAAAAGAAACAAAGAAAAAAAAAAGGGCAATACTAAAAGAAGAAGAGTAGTGTTATTTATATTTATGAAATATGGGATATTATATTGACTCAATTTCATTCACTATTTAAATAGTCACATTTCATTTAATAATAGATATATATATATATAAATGGATATTTATTAGTAGTATTATCATGTATCAAAGAACAAACCTTTGAAAGGTACTGAACCGCATAGCATATGGAATGACCCATGGTCAGAAGGGTTAAGATATGCCATAAAACTGATGTGAAAGGAACTGGACCGCATAGCATAGAAACATGGAATGACCCATCCTCACAAGGATTAAAATGTGAGAAATGTTACTTGACTGGTATCATGTGGAAAATCGTCCTGATTTATTCATATTTATTATTAGAGAGTGTACTATTTAAATTAAGTAAGATTCACATTTAATTTAAAAATTAATGAGAGTATATTAATATGATATTCATAAATATGAATGAAAATAACACTACTCTTAAAATATGCCATTATATATAAGTTAAATCATGAAGGGAATTTACTTATTAAGGATTGATCGAAAAATGCCGAGAGCTATTTGTTACCCAAAATATTACTTTGAGATGTCCGATAATATGTGATGATAATAAATATAATATTTATTTATGCACGTGATATTTGGAATATATATATATATATGTAGAATATTTTTCAATCATATGAGGTATAAAAAGAAAGAAATTATTTCCCGATCGTGTTATCAATCACAAAAGGAAAGATTGCAAATGAAATCAACGATGTTTTTGAAAGTTGGCGAATCAACGAAAGGATGAAAGCCCAACTTTATCCATGTACTTACACCTTTAATATGTTGTTCTTGTGAGCATGTTGCACAACGTGGCACGAGAAGATAATTAGGGGAAGAAGAATAATTGGAAATTGCTTGGATTATAAGGTGGATAAAATCTTCAACGGCACAAAACTTAAAGGGAGGGCGCACATTAGTTGATATAATTAAATGGGGAAAGGGTTCATTATAATATATCATGATGTGTTATGTCTTGATATTGTGCAAATACTGAACAGGGATTATGCATTGTGAAAGTGCATATATTTGCAACCATGAAGGAATAATTATTTGCATCTTCAAAGGGAAAGAATCCTTGTTGAAAATAAAGGAAATGCATAAGTCAAAAGATGAGTGAGAGTCAAATCATAAGGAATCCTATATTTTTTGGAAAAGCTTGCTGCAGGATAGCACCATAATTTGTGCCTAAAACAAACATGATTGGAAAAATTATTATGTGGGTGCAACAATCCTTTAGGATGTATTTGGATTGGTGGAGTTGAGGTGGAATAAAGTGAAATTTTTATTTGCTCAATAATTTAGAATTGTCAAACTTAGATAAAATAGAGTGAAGATAAATAGACTTCATTATATTCAAATTACACAAATTTTTCTCAATTTTTTTTCTCTCAGTTGAAGAGGAATGAAATGAAATAATAGATATCTAAAATAATAGAGCAAAATAATTATTACTCCATTGTGTTACACTCCACTTTATTCTATTTCACTCTATCATACTCTACCAATCCATTATTTAATAAAAGATATCCAAACATACCCTTAACCATTCGTTATTCAAGAAAAAAAAGGCTGAAACAACAAACCGACTTGGAGAAAAACCAAGGCGAAGGAGGCTATTATTGAAGATTATTTTCCTTCAATCACATCGTATTCCATATACTCACTTTGTCTAGAAAATTCATTATGAATCATGTTCTCTTTGTTTTGACTTTTGAGTAAGTGAACATCTCTAGTCAAATACTACCTTTGGTGTGAGTTTGAATAGATTCTTCTCCAAATCTACTCCTGTAACACCATAAACCTTACTGAATGTATATTCCACGTTAAAATTGAATCAATATAAAAATTATTGGTACAACCTCTTTTACTTTCTTATCTCCTTTCTGGATTTATATATACATCACATTTAATATGTTTAACCTCTATGTAATTCTGAAACAAACTGCATAATTAATCTCATAAAAATCTCATATGGATTTACCAGACTTTTCGGAAAATCTTGTAAAATTTCGTGGGCTTTCTGATATGTGTGTTTAGTATACAGAAAAAATTTCTTTTAAAGATAAGGACTCAATTCAAAACTCCTTTCTCAAGTCCTCCTCCAGTACCATCACTATTCCCACACAAAATTGACCCGGAAAACGCTCATTGCTGTGCCCTCCTGGTTGATGCCCGATTCTGCCTCCCATTTGGCCATTTCCACTCAAATGGCAGTGAATTCATTCACCCCATATTGCTTTGACTGAGTACCTAGATGAAGCTATTGAGTACCAAAATAGTATCAACTAAGTGAAATTATAGATCAAGGGTATGTTTGATTGAGAGGTAAAAATGAGAGTAAATGTTTCATAATTGAGTTTTATATATAATTTTACACATAAGTCAAATCATGAAAAATTTATCCTCCTTTTTATCCTTCAACTAAATATACCTACAAAGCTCCATGAGGACACATGACAGGAAACTCAAGTCTCATCGGTGTAGACAAATTATGTGGCAAGACTCTTAACATTCAGGGCATGGACAAAAATACATAAACAATGAAGAGTAGAATGGAAAACATAAATAATAAATATGTTTAAAGTATTATTCAAAAAAAATATTAAATTTCTGTCTGGATATCTTCCTATATTTTGAGATATAGAAATTTTGTATTTTTTTATAAAATTCTATCTCTGCCACCAAATAGGTTTATGTCTCCAATTTCTTCATATTTCTGTTTCGGGATAATATATAGGCGCTACCTCATGGAACTAAACAGTTGGGAAACAATTACAAACGGAGTACCCTGGTGCATGAACTACGATTGGATTTTTTTTTTCCTTTTTTCTTTTGAATCTTTTTTTATTCCTCCCGCAATGCTCAATCCCAAAATCTTATGCCTATCTGTGCTTCCCCTCTTGCCGTTCAGCTTTTGCTTCTCCTCCTGGTTCTGCCTTGGATGACCCCTCTTATTGACACGACAGAGCTTATTCATGCACATTTGAAGATGAATATTGTTATGAATTATGAATGATTGCCACAAATAATGAAATTGATATGATTGGAACAAAATAGAAATAATTAAAATTAATTTGATTGACAAAATTGATTATGAATGACAAATAATGCAATTGAATATATATTTTTTTCTTTTGTCTTTGTTTTGTTTTTTAGACGACATGGAAAGAAGCTTGGGCCATTTTTTCAGTTATTTTCTTCTTTGTTTGTTTTTTCACTAATTTAGACATGGGTAAAAGGAATGGGCTTTTGACATTTTTTTTCATTTTAAATTGAAACAATATTTTTGACGACACAATAAAAATTTGGGTACTGGCAGTACATGATCATGACAAAAAGGTTGTACGGGAGCGGGCAGGGGCTTGGGCCCCTCAAAAATTATTTTAAAAAATATAAAAATATATTTAAGAGTATATAAATATAATATAAAGGGTTGACTAAAATTTTATTTTCTTTTAGATACACAATAAAACCAATTTTATTAATTCCTTTTAAATTTATCAATTGACTCATGAGACAATGTTGAAATATTGTGTTAAAATTCTTTAAGTTTGATATAATTCCTTGAGAAAATATTTGACATGTTATTTATTTATTGACAACAAAAAATACAAAAAATAAGATTGAAAGAGGTAAGAGAACATGAACTGTAACAAAAAATATAATAATTACAACTCTTGATTAACTATAATGAGTACTACTCATAGAAGAAATTTATAATATTTATTTGATAATATAATTTATTATTTATGGTCCCTCCATAAACTTTTTTTTTCTGGATTTCCCCTGGAAATTGCAAAAAACGAGAAAAAGTTCTACGCTTTATCTTGTTCGATATAAGTTTGATAAGAAGAGGTTAATGAAAAATGAGAGAAGAAGAACTCATTAAATGGCCAAATCTTTATATTCTCAACTCTGTTTGGAGTTCATAAATTGTCAAGACAATCAACCAGGAAAAAAAATCCTGATGATATACAAATATTCAAATACTAAGTTCCCATTTGAAAAATCGGATGCTATTAAATGTATGTATGTTCAATTTGTACTAAAAGCTCATCATCAAAATATATAATGAACACATCAACATCAAACTAATAATTTACCTTGAACCAAACAAAAATAACTTAAACGATTGCTAAGTGACGAGCTAGAAGTCTTCAACCTGAAAATAATGGATCCTTCACTCTGTCCTTTACAAGTATACTTTGATCGAATTATGGTTTTCATATTTTATTTATAATAACATATTATATATCACAGATTGGTTAAGCTTGAAGCCAAGACTTAGTACAAGAGCATTGTAATTAATGATTTTCAAGCAAATAGCACACCGCAGTTGTTGTCTTGAAAGCGCCAATTAAGCTAGATAAAAGTGACAGGTCAAATCTCTCAGATGCTTCCCCATAGTACATGCAGGTATGTGACACGTGTGTGAAGTAATATTAAATAGACTTGTGTTATTTGTAAAAAACAAGCATGAAACATTTCCTGATTTACACTTCATCTATTATTGAATAGGATGTGATCTCATTCAAGGAGAAGTCATACCCTCCGTGTCAAATAATAAATTAGATATAGTCACGATATCTATCATATTACCTACAAAATATCATTCTTTTCTATTAAACAAGTGGGGTTGGTAGCTTGCGTGACAAAAAGGGCCTATCTAGTTGCTGAGTCTGTCTTCTCCTTGTACAAGGTCAATCTTCATTTTTTTCAGATCCAAAACCATAAATGGTATGATTCTAGTAGTCTCAGAACTGTCACAGGAGGGTCCCAACTAGACACAAAACACCCCATCACACTCAAAGGTAACTAAAAAGGTCAGATAGATACTTTGAACAATAAAAAGCAAACAACTCCTTCAATCCAATAGGAAACAAGGCCCAGAGATGAGGTTCCAGGAACATGGCAATGGCGAGATGGGGTTGTCTGGAATCCCACTGGGAGCAAAGAACAAGTACAAGAGGATGAACTCCGAGCTTCCGGAGGATTATGATAGAATCTTGCACCAAGAACACCAGCAAGATAGGAGGAACAGTACCAGGACATATGTTCTAGCATGTGCCATCTTTGCTTCTCTCAACAATGTTCTTCTCGGCTATGGTATGCTTTGTTCCTCTATTATCTTACTTTGTGTGATTTATCTTTGCATTCCAAATATTCATGAAAGAAGAACTTCCAAAATCTGGGTTGTCAACTCTAGACTTTGAGATCCTTAAGTTCTAATTTTGGTGCCCCCTTTAGAATGATCGAAAACGTTGACTTTATTTATTTTTCTGAACTTGCAGATGTTGGGGTCATGAGTGGAGCAGTTATATTTATCAAAGAAGATCTGAAGATATCTGAGGTGAAGGAGGAATTTCTGGTTGGTATTCTGAGCATTGTTTCTCTATTGGGAAGTCTAGGTGGTGGAAGAACGTCAGATGCTATTGGTAGAAAATGGACTATGGCTGTAGCAGCAGTGGTCTTTCAAGTTGGTGCACTCATAATGACTGTTGCTCCTTCTTTTGAAGTACTAATGATAGGAAGACTCTTAGCTGGGGTTGGAATAGGATTTGGAGTCATTGTTGCCCCCATATATATTGCAGAGATATCACCAAACATCAACAGAGGCACTCTTACTTCCTTCCCAGAAATTTTTATAAATCTAGGAATCTTGCTTGGTTATGTATCAAACTATGCCTTTTCAGGCTTTTCACCACACATTAATTGGAGGATAATGCTTGCTGTGGGAATTTTGCCGTCGGTATTCATTGCCTTTGCTCTTTTCGTTATTCCTGAGTCACCAAGGTGGTTGGTGATGCAGAACCGGGTTGAAGAAGCAAGATCAGTGCTTTTGAAAACAATTGACAACGAGAAAGAAGTGGATGAGAGACTAGCAGATATACAGCAGGCTGCTGGTCTTACCAATCCCGACAAGTATGAGGAGAAACCGGTGTGGCACGAGCTGCTGTCCCCTTCTCCTTCCCTTCGCTGGATGCTGATTACTGGAATCGGGATTCAATGCTTTCAGCAGATTTCTGGAATTGATGCTACTGTGTATTACAGCCCTGAGATTTTCAAAGCAGCTGGGATTGAGGACAATTCAAAACTTCTAGCTGCTACTGTTGGTGTAGGTGTATCAAAGACCATTTTCATATTGGTAGCCATAGTTCTTGTTGACAAACTAGGTAGGAAGCCTCTTCTCTACATAAGCACAATTGGGATGACAGTTTGTTTGTTCAGCATGGGGGCTACACTTGCTATATTTGGACAAGGATCATTAGTGATTGCATTGGCAATTCTGTTTGTTTATGGGAATGTAGCTTTCTTTTCAATTGGATTGGGACCTATATGCTGGGTTTTAACATCTGAAATCTTCCCGTTAAGGGTGCGAGCTCAAGCATCTTCGCTTGGGGCCGTTGGCAATAGGGTCTGCAGTGGCCTTGTGGCCATGTCTTTCCTTTCTGTTGCCCGTGCAATTACAGTTGGTGGAGCATTCTTTCTGTTTGCTGCTATTTCTGCTCTCGCCATTGTGTTTGTCTACATGATAGTTCCTGAAACCAAGGGGAAGACATTGGAGCAGATAGAGCTGATATTTCAGAATGAACATGAGAGGCAAGGAAGTGAAATGGAGCTAGGAGATGTTGAGCAACTTGTGCAGAACAAGACCATCTTAATAAAAGAAGATAAGGACATATTCATGTCCTCTTCAGCATCCTAATGATGTTCATCCTAAGTTGCCAGACTATGATGACATAGCTGCAAAGTTCACTGCTCCCAAGAAAGAGCGCCAAGAAAACAAAGAAGGGCCAAAAAGGAGAGCAGGGGAAGCATATATAAAGCATTTGCATTGTACTGGCATATTAAATTTTGAATTATCCATTTCAGATGAGATTGTCTTTAGATCTCACACCAAATATTCTTTGACATTCATCCAAGTAACATTGCATTGATTGTTTTTTTACTAGCAGCAATTAATATGGGAAGAATACACATCTACCTTTTCTTTGCTGATTACTGGTGCTGTATGAACAATCCAAATGTTTTGTTTTTTCTCCTACGAGGTGTCCACATACCATTTTGTGGCGTTCCCACAACGTGTTGCTTGTGAGATTTGACAATACTATGCTTCAAACACCGAAATTTATAAGAAAATAATATATATATATATATATATATCTTCAAGATTCATAATCTACCTTATGAAATCACATTTACAAGGACTCATTATCGTTTAAATATAAACTGCATCATTATCTTGATGGATTAGTAGTTATTTTTGCTTAATCAAGAATCAGGATTCTCTATTCTTTAAAGTTTTAGCTATAGTAATATTGGATATGTCAACATGTACACATGAACAACCAGCAAATATAAACCTGCTTTATATATCACCACAACAGAAAAAGGAACAACTTGCATTGGTTTACCAGCCAAGAATTTTTGCTTTTGCTTTTTGACTTGACAGTCTGTATAAAACAATCACTTTTGATAACAGAAGCTCTAGTTACGAATTTAGCTGAAAAAAATGTAGAAAGTAGTCAAAAACAAGGATTTAGTCCTTATCAACATATTCCTGGTGTGTAGAAACACCAAAGTTGCCCCGGAATTCCATATATACTTGATAAAAAAATGAATGAAAATTGGTTGTATTTTGGCATATGCTCTTGCCATTGTGCTTGTCTACATGCTAGTTCCTGAAACCAAAGAGAAGTCACTGGAGCAGATAGAGCTCGTGTTTCAGAATGAACATGAGAGGCAGGTAATTGAAGTGTAGCTAGGAGATGTTGAACAACTTGTGCAGAACAAAACCATTTTAACAAGTTAATTGAAATGCTCACGTTTTATGTTGACTCCTTATGATTGTTTTTAAGAGGTTTCAAAGTCATGCCATGGCTACAAAAAGTCCACTTTCCTCTTAAAATTTCCACTTCAGATGTGGTTGGTGGCTTAGAGTGGCATGGAGGAGAAAGACAAGAAATTCTTAGATGCACTTGAACACCACATGAATATGTTCCATATCTTCTGAACAAAGTGATATTTTAGTTGGGATCCATGTTTAACATTCACTTTTAATTGAAGTGTCACTTTATTAGTAGATATGAAGTATATTTATATGGCACTTCATATGCATCTAAGAATTTCACGCAGGAAGACATTGGTAGATGCTAGTCATTGTCCATGGTTTTAAATCAGCTCAAGTTGGGTAGTAAATTAGTAAGGTTGTCAATCTTTTCTGCTTATTCACGATGAGACTTGAGATGCTCAATATCAGAAGGCAATTACTATATTATAATAAATAAGTTTACTAATGAAGATAATAAATATACGCATTATAAATGAGCACCTACTCTTTGCTACTCAATATGTTTATAAGAATGCATCAAATAATAACGTGAAGATTTCATTTGTTTGTATCTGCACATGCACAACATGGGCTAGGTTCTTCATTTGTCCGTTACCTCCTGTTTCTTTTCCTCCTTATAGTTTCTGTTAGGTAAAAGAGTTATGGAATAGTATAACACAACTAGAAGTTGAAAAATATGGAATCGACACAAACACTTCTGGCAAAAATGGAAGAGATTTACGATTGCTAAAGGTGTTTGTTATGAGGGAAACAGGGTGAAAAATTTCATGATGCATGGAATTTATTCATGAAATTTTCCAAAGATGGAGCATTTCCACAAAAATTTCACCCCTTTTTTGCCCCTATACCAAACACGATGTGAGTAAAAATTTACAACCCCTCAAAATATAAAGATTAAACGTTGACACAAACACACGAATATACATAAGAGAGATCTCTATTTTTCTGTCTCAAAAGCAGTCATTCAAAATTATCTAACTCTCCTTCTCAGTTAGATTTTGATGCATAACACAAGGCAATGGCACCACCACCTATTTAAAATGCCTGGTGGTATTACATTCTTAACAATAAATCAAAGAGACGAACTTGTTTCCAGTTAATACATGCCAGTAAACCCTAAACCCAATGAAGCAAGAGGGAAGGTAAATTCAACTTGAATTTTTTTGTCCATTTAGCCATCAAAACTGACTTTACCGTATTCCCATTAAATGAGCACCTACTTTTTAGTATACGTAAGAAGGCATCAGAGAATATCAGTTGCAGATTTCATTTACTTGTATCTGAACACGTACAACATAGGCTAGGTTCCTCATTTGTCTGTTACCTGTCCTGTTTTCTTTTGTCCTCCTTGTAATTTCCTCTCTCTCACACACACACACTCTCAACCATCCCTCTTCTCACACACAAGCATACACTTCACTCTACAGTAAACACCTGCATCATTCTATAATGGAGAACGTGAAGCAGAGTCTTGTGGAAGTGAAGGGACTGAAGCTGCATGTGGCTAAGATTGGAAGTGGCATCTCCTTTTAACACCCCTATCACAATATTGTTGATTGATCCATTTCCTCCTACCTCAATTCAGTGATTTTTTTTTGTTCCTGCAGGCAAAAAGGCAGTAGTTTTCTTACATGGATTCCCAGAAATATGGTATACAAGGAGGCACCAGATGATTGCTGTGGAAAATGCTGGCTACCGGGCTATTGCCTTTGATTTCAGAGGCTGTGGACTTTCTGAACATCCAGCAGAGACCGAAAAAGCAACTTTGGTTGACCTTGTTGATGCTTTCGTGAGTGTTTTAGATTCTTTAGGCATCAACAAGGGAAGAAGCAAGACATATGTTTCTGTCATATATATATATATATATTTTCAAGCTTCATTAGTTTTTTTTTTTTTTTGGTAGAAACCACAAATATTTTCTGTTAGAGGCAATCTGCTGAGCTGGATATATTAAATTATATGTTCATAAACAATTCTGAAGTTTTGTCACCAAACTGGTTATATCCAAATTATGAACTTCAGATATAAGCAGAGGCTTAAGCTGAAATAGACACAGTAAGAGAGAGAGCAAGAGAGAAAACCGAAACCAAGGGCTGGTTTATCTCATACTTTTGTGGCTCTATTAAATATTAATGTAAGCTTTCAGTCAGAGCAAGAAAAGAGTGGGAGAGGAAACGGAAAGAAAACAAAGACCCTTTTGATCAAGGTGAAAACTTGTCTAATTGCAACTGCAATTTCATTTCTTTGTACCATGCTTTCCTTGTGGGTAAAGAGTTTGGTGCCTTCCCAGCATACCTTGTAGCTGTTGTCCATCCAAAAAGAGTAGCTTCTGTCATAACGTTGGGCGTTCCTTTCATGCTTCCCGGTCCCTCAGCTATCCCCAACCACCTTCTCCCAAAAGGCTTCTATGTTACTAGGTGGCAGGTACAAATTCTATCTGTCATCACCATTTGTATCTTCCTCCCTGTATGTGTTAACAATGAACTATATAATGATTAACTAATTTCAGGAGCCTGGGAGGGCAGAAGCAGATTTTGGTCGCTTTGGTGTTAAGTCAGTTATAAGGAACATATACATCTCTTCTCTGGAAGTGAGTTGCCAGTAGCAGGTGATGATCAGGAAATCATGGACTTGTTTAACCCATCTACTCCCCTGCCACCATGGTTCACTGAGGAAGACCTTGCAACCTATGCATCACTGTATGAAAAATCTGGATTTTTGCTTTGCAAGTTCCTTACAGGTAATCAGACTTTCACAGTCTCACTTCCTTTTTCCAAATCTGCAGGATGTATCTGTCTTTCATATTTCGGTATTGCTATTGGCTTGTAATTCTCATGGTGTGAAATGCAAACTCCAAAAACATTTGTTCAGAACTAAGGCTATTCCTTTGAAAGAATATTTTTTGTTCCATGCAGGACTCTTGCACTAGATTGTAGTATGTGATCCTAGAGTCCCTATTCCAGCACTGCTGATAATGGGTGAGAGAGATTATGTCTTGAAGTTTCTCGGCATAGAGGAATACGTCCGAAATGGGGCGGTAAAACATTTTGTGCCAGACTTGGAAATCATATTTATACCAGAAGGAAGCCATTTTGTGCATGAACAATTTCCAGAGAAGGTGAACCAGCCAATCATCGAGTTCCTTGACAAACAAAGTATCTGATTGTCTGTTATGAGGGCTAGAGTATGATGCCAAATGTTGTATGACAAGTAATTCTGTTGTCAAGTGTGATTTTTAAGCTGCCTCTTGTTTGGATAAACAACTTAAATAACTGTTTATCTGCATCTTAATGAACACTATAAGAATCACTTATTTAAGAATTAAATTTGGTGATGTATTAAGATTAAGTTAATCAGCAAATATATTATAACAACAACTTCTTTCTCAGCTATATATTAAATAAAACTCGTGCTAACTTTTATTTTCATAAGCTTCAATTTATAGTTTATGAATACAAGCCTACCACAACTTGAGTGAATCGTTACACTGACTAACGAGTCCTTGAATGTCAGCAACAAATAAATCAATACACTAGATCAAAAACTTGCATATTTCAAGAAGATAACAAAAAGGTAAACATGGATCAGATCTAATACATTATAAATAAGTTCATTCAAAGATCTACATGAGACATAACTATTGAGTTATTCATAAATAATCAAATTTCTCTTCAAAACTAACCATTCAAAACGTAAATCTACCAACAGAAAAGATGCTCCAATTATGCCACATCAATGTTTATTATTCTCAGCTGCATTCTCCTCCTTCCCAAGTGCAACCACCACTTTCTTCAATATGGCTTCCGTAGGTTGGTGAGAGTTCTCAACTGCCTTTGAGATAGGTTGCCATTTCTCTCCATGTTTTGGTTCTGCAGCAACACACCTCTTCAATACATCCTTCTGGCTCTCTTCAGTTCCATGCTGCAGTTCAAATTTGTAGCACCATGCCCAGAAATCACCAATGTCAGGTGCTAATGTCACTGCCCTATTCAACCAAGTCCTAGCCTTGTCCACCTTCCTATCGTGCCAGAATAATTTGGCCACAGCAGCAATCACATGGGGATCGTGATCACATTTCTTGAGGGCATCCATACTCTTGGTTTTTCGCTGGGGGAGGAACCATCTCAATCGATGCTGCCCAAAGAATACCACTGTTGGGACACTCTTGCAATGCTTTTGCCATCAAAATATCAGCCTCTCTCCTATATCCATGCTTCAGTTCTGCTCTTACAGCAGCTAGCCAGAGTTCAGGGTTTTGAGGATTCTTCTTTCGAGCCATTGTGAGAACTGCCCGAGCTTTACTCAGTCCATTCATCTCCTCTTCAAGATTAGCAAGAGAAAGCCAAAGAGGTACACAATTAGGACAGTTCTTCAGTCCAGATTCATAGACCTTCTTAGCTTCCCTCGTATGATCAAGACACTTTCAGGCTGATCAAGACGCTTTGCATTCTCGGCAAGCCGCTCCTCAAGCTGGCCAAGCATCAACCACAGTTTGAAGAATGAAGGGAACTGCTTCAGCCCTTCATCTAACAATCTCCTCTCCTCTTCAATGTTTCCCAGTTCTCTCTCAACAATTGCTGATTTCATCCAGACTCTTTCAGTACCTCCTCTTTCTCTGGCTTTAGCCAACAACATCCTAGCTCTCTCAGGTTCATTGTTTTCAAATTCTAGCTTGAAAGCCGCAAGCCATATTTCCTCGGAATTGGGAATGGCAGCATAAGCTTCTTGGAGGATAGCACGAGCTGCAGGCACATCACCAGCAAGCCACTTCTCTTTGGCACCCATAAGCCAGAGAACTTCAGCCTGTGGTCTGTAGGTAACCGCTTTGCGAAGTAATGCATCCAGAGATTCCCTGGTTCCATGACTCTTTTCAAGTTGTGCTGCTTTGAGCCATATGCTCTTCTTAGTTAAGAAGACAGTCAAAGCATGAGCATATATAGCTCTGGCTGTCTCGAGAGAACCTCTCTTCTTGCATTCCTCTGCATCAGCAACCCATGTCCTCTTCCTATCTTCTTCTTCCACTCCGATTCCAATTGTATTATGGATTATTGCTTGGCAAGTAACGACCGACCCAGCACGTTCAGCCGCCTCAGCTTCCTTCATCCAAGCTTCTCTATCAATCACCACACCTTCTCTCTGCAGAGCCCTTATACCCCTTTCAATAATCTTGCCAACCATGGAAGTATTACCATTAGCCTCTTCCAACTTGGCAGCTGTAATCCAAATGGCTGGCTCCTTGGACAGCCTCTCCCTCGCCCTATTAAGAACCTTCTTAGCATTGTCATAACTTTCCAACCTCGCAAGTGCGAGCCACAGCTCAACATGCAAAGGACAACACTCCACAGCCCTGTGAAGCAAAAGCCTAGCATCATCTTCATTAGCAAGCTCCACAACAGCCTTCCACAGCCTAACAGAATCCGGAATGTGCTCCAACCCTTTCCTCAATACCCTGCTCTTGTTCCCATCATCCTGCTCCAATTTTGCAGCCTGCAGCCACAACTTCACCGAAGTGGGGATCGACTTAACACCCCGCGCAATCACAGCCTTCGCTTCCTCAGGATTTGCAAGCCTACAAGCCTCCAACCACACATCCTCATTCTTGGGACACTCCTCACACCCTCTCTGTATCAACTGCCGCGCCGCCTGAATCTTGCCCGCCAACTCCTCCAGCCTCGCGGCCGCAATCCAACCAGGAGGGTGCTTAGGATTCGTCTGAGTAACACTCTTGAGCAACAACCTAGCCTTTTTAATATCCGAAATCTCAGCATCACTAGTAATCTTCATACTCTTCAAAGTAGTCAAATACCCCTTAGGATCCACATTGGTCAAACCAGACACAGAATCAGACAACCTATCCAACTTCAAAGACAACACAGTACCCCTGCCCTCACCAACAGCAGTCAAGTCTGTTACCGGGTCTGCGCCCACGGCGTCTCGGTGCCTCCGGCGGACCTGCTCTTGGGATCCAGCGCAGTGACATGCTCCTGCTCCTGTCTAGCCTTCTCAAGCAATGTATCAGGAACAGGGACAAAGCTTTCAAACCTCTTTTTCTTGTTCCTCAAGGAATAATCACCAATTTCGGGTATATTCTCCCATTCATCAGCAGATAAGGTATACAACTTCCTCTTCAAATCAGCGAATTGCTCAGTGATCTTAGGGTTCGAAGCTCTGTACTTCTCAATCTCCTGCTTCAGCCTTGCTTCCCTCCGATCCTTCCTCCTCGAATCCATCCTCTTATCAATCGCTTCCCAAACAGCATCAGCTTCCTTATCATCCTCATCATACTCCGCAGAAGCGAAGAGACCGACATCGTTACCTTCGAACTCGTCGAATTTCTGATTCTCGTCGTAGCCTTTGTCTTCTCCTTCGTCTTCTTCTTCATCCTCGCCGCCTTTCCTCTTCCTCTTCCGGCGGCGGCGCCGGGGGCAGCGCCACCGATTGTGGTGGCGGACCTGTCAGGGAGGTCCGGGGCGGCGCGTGCGGGACCGATATCGGACCGAGTGGTGAACCCAGTGGCGCCACGGCCGAGACCGGCGACGTAGTTGGGCGGCGGCTTCGAGTTGAGGAAGTCGAATCGGGGCTTCGGGACCGCCGGCGGCTGCGTGCCGCCGTGGAAGGGGACGTGGAGGGTTAGGGTTGAGTAAGGACCGACGCCGAGGTCGGAGAGGAAGGTTCCATCGTTGCCTCCGAGCAATTGAAGGCTGTGAGAGAGGAATAGGCGCTGGTGAGAGAGGGGGATGCTGTAATTCTCTTCGATGGCGAGCTTGAGGTGGCTGAGGGTGGTGGTGTTAGGGTTTATGTGGAGGGATAGGGTTCTTTGGTTGGGTGGCACGATGAACACCATGGTTAGGGTTAGGGATTTGGGGTGTGAGATCTTTGGATTTGGTAAATTTTGCGTGCAAATTGGTTAAGAAGGATTTTGAAAGAGGGAAGAAGGGAGACGGTGATGGATTTCGAAGCTTCAAGTGTAAATTGAGAACTGAGGTCTGAAAAAGAGCAGGCTTTTTTTTTTTTTTGTGGTGGTTCCGAGTGATGCCATTGTCGGAAACCGACTTTCATCAAATCTGTTGGGCCAATCTAACTTACTATGCATTGGTTTGGAATATTGGGTCAAATTCAGACCCACATGAAAATGGGTTTTAAACTGAACACAAGGCTTGACCAGCAAAAAATAAAATAAAGAACTGAACAAAAGGCTATTCTTTGGCAATGATTTTTTTTTTTTTATGGCAAATTACACTTACATTCTATGAGTTTTGGTGAAACTCAATCTATCATCTCTATTTATAAAATTTGTTCATGAAGTTTCTGAATTTCTAAAATTATTATCCGATCTCCCTTAACTTTATAAAATCATTAATGAACATCCTTTTTATCACACAATAAACAACGCATTTAGGGGAGGTCATGTCATTGGACAAATAGAGAGAGCCAATGTGAATTTCATCAAACCTCAGGGGAAATCAATGTAATTTACCCTTTTTTAATGTTGAATTGATTAACTTATTAATTTTAACATTTATTTTACAAAATAATAATTTTTTCATTTCCCAGTATCCACCCCTAAGTAGTGACTAATTCTTTTGAGGTGAGCTCTCTAAGAGGCAAATCTTTGGCCAAGAGACCTTCCATACACATCACCAATAATCAAATATCTTATTAAATGTTTATGGAACCCAACTAACTAGTTGCCAACTAATTTTACAAAATAATACCTTGCGTTGTGAATTTTAGTATTTTAAGAATGAATAAACTCTAGATTGGATTTATATATATTGCCATGTAAAAAATATTTTATATGCATATATAATTATATATTGTCACATCAATAAAAGAGTTAGACTCAACTACCTATTATCTTTAAAGTTTTTTAAATAGAAGTATATAATTAAATGATAGTATAAAAAAAATTATGTTGTTGATGTATCAAAATTAAACTTAAATTTTTTATTGAATTTGAGAATTTTTTTAAAATGACATAAATTTAAATAATTTCATGTTAGAATTACTTGCTTTCAAAATATTCATTTTTCTTAACAAATATAATCGACTCTTATGAAATCGTCTTTCTAAAAGCTTAACTGAAAAGAGAGCACATTAATAGTTTTATATATAACATGTCCTCTCATGCATTTTGAGTGTAATTTTTTTTATTCATAATGAGATATAACAATAATAGAATTCTTGAACACTTTGGTTATATATAGACTTATCGGTGCATTAATACTATGTTATGAAACAATATATTCTAAAAGTTCAAGTTAATAAAGAGATACATGAATTATTTTCTATCTAACATTAACTCTTATACTAATACTTAAAAATTATACAAATAAAAAAATTAATTGGACTATACATCAAAACTAAACCCATAAATTAATGGTAAATCGTTCTTTAAACATATTGCATGCTAATCTAAACATAGAATGAGATAATGTGTCTTGTTTTTCCCATCTTCTCTTTCTCTTTCAGTTTTATTGGGACACACAATATTTGGAAGTTGAAATCACATGAGATCAACCAAACAAAAAAGAGAGAGTTGAGTGTCCTTGATGGGGTGGTAACCTCGTACACGCACATACATACGTGTGTGTATATATATATAAACTTTCTACTATAATATAATATGACAAGATGCATTCCAATCTCCAAAATTGTCTCACTCGGATACTCATTCATCGGTGAGAAAGACAGACAAACACACACATTCTCGTGATCCGAAGGCAACGTTGGAGAGCTGATCCATCCATTGAGCTGCTGAGAGAGACACCAAACAAAACAAAACCAAAACCAAAAATGGCGTCGTCGTTCGAGTCGTTTGAGGAAGATCACCACCCTCCTCATCCATCCCCAAGGAGGGGACCCTTCGACGATGACACCAATAACAACAACAACAACAACAACATGGGCTACGATGACAATTCCCACCATTACGGATCCCCTTTTGCTCACTCTCATCAAGACCATGACCACAACAACAGCAACCTCACCGTTCATCCGAACAACAACAACAACAGCAATGATATGAATCCGCATTCTCCTCCAGTTTATGGGTTCGGCGTTTCGACCCCTAACCCTGATTACGTGTCACCCTTCGTGGACGCTGACGACGACGATGATGGAACCTTCACTTCCTCCGGTGGTGCTGCAGGAGGAGGACCCTTGCTTCCTGACCATTCCCACATGCAGGAGGAAGGCTTCGCAAGGCGCGAATGGCGACGGTCAGATTCAATTTATTTCTTTACTTCCATCTCATCACCCATTCTTTGATTTTCATTTCATATATTGTAATAATAAGGTTTTAAAGTGTTGTCCGGCCACATATTGCTGTTGCGATGAACTCCACAATCGCATCGCAGCGAAAATTTTGGCTGACAATGTTTTTCCACAGTTTCTCGCATGACAGCACATCACCACAACTGCAATTCA
Source organism: Dalbergia oliveri (assembly GCA_030441495.1). Classification (NCBI taxonomy): domain Eukaryota; kingdom Viridiplantae; phylum Streptophyta; class Magnoliopsida; order Fabales; family Fabaceae; genus Dalbergia; species Dalbergia oliveri. Next base: position 9,888,989 of record JAMLFY010000006.1, read on the forward strand.
AAACCAATGCATGTTATGTTTGTTATGTGAAATGGTTTTCCATTTATGATTTGTTACATTATTATGTTGTTTTAGAATTTTTAATGTCATGCATGGGATTTTTTTTTTTTTTGGTCTCATTGATGATTTAATGGCAAGTGCTGTCATGATAATTTTTGAGATGTGTTATTTGAATAGCTAAATTGGACATTAATGTGAGGAGATCACAGAGCTAGTATGTTAAAAAACCTTGGACAATTTTTTTTTTTTAACAAATTTTTCATTTTTATTTGTTTTTCACTTTACTCACTTGATATTATTACAAAAAAAGGTGTCCAATAATGATGAAGAGAAAAAGAGTATTTCTGTCAATGTTTTATTGTGTTTTCCTCATCTCGTGGACAGGTATCTTGTGATGTAAATGTTGAGTTGTTCTGTAAACTGCATTATATTCATTGATTAAGATTTAGTGATCTTGTTTGTTACGTGGTCCAGAGCCAAACAAACTTATGGTTCTAGTTCTAGATTGTTGCTTGCATCAAATGTAGCTCAATTATTATATATCCTATGCCTTTTAGAGTGTCTAATGGAACTCAATTTGTTTGGTAATGAAGAAAGTAGAAAGTATTTATAATCTCAAGGCTTGACAGTTGCTTTTCTGATTGTATAATTTTCACGGTGGTATCCACCGATGCAGTCAAAATGCTATTCATCTTGAGGAAAAGGAGAAAAAAGAGAAGGAGATGCGGAATCAGATTATAAAGGAAGCTGAAGAGTACAAGGAAGCATTCTATGAGAAAAGGAAACTCAATTGTGAGACAAACAAAGCTAACAACAGAGAAAGAGAAAAGGTAGATAGGAATAGCAAAGTTAATTCCCATTTGCCACTATTACCTAATTCCCTCTTCCCTTCTCTGCACCATGCATATAGTTGTGTTTGGATAAGTAAATTACTAAATTTTGAGTCCAAAACAACTTATAATCAAAAGTTTCTAAAACAATTATGTCCAAAAATTAAGCCGTTACCATATATGCAAATTGCCATGCCTTGTTGATTGAATGCGTATGAAGTGAATTAGTATATGTGCAGATATTCTTGGCCAACCAAGAGAAGTTCCACAAAGAAGCTGACAAACATTACTGGAAAGCAATAGCTGAGATCATTCCGCGCGAGGTTCCTAACATTGAGAAGAGGAGAGGGAAGAAGGAAGCTGAGAATAAGCAGCCTTCAATCAATGTTATTCAGGGTCCAAAGCCAGGGAAGCCTACCGATCTTTCAAGAATGCGCCAAATGATTTTGAAGCTTAAGCAGAACCCTCCACCTCATATGATGCCTTCCCCACCCAAAGAAGACAAAGATGGAAAAGGGAAAGATGGTAAAGATACAAAGGAAGGGAAGGATGATAAGGGTGGGAAGAGCTCTACACCAAAAGCAGCTTCAGGAAATAAACCTGCTTCTTCCCCAGCAAAAGGAGCTGCTGCTAGTGGTGAACCACAGGCTCCTGCTGTTGAGGGTGAGCAAGTCGCTAGTTCTGAACCCGCAGTTGCTCAGTGATGAAGAAAATTTTGTTTTTGTTAGTGATTCTTTTTTTATATATATATACACATAATTATTTGTATTCTTTTTAATCTTGCTACATGTTATTCTTACTTTCATGGAGAATAAGTGATGCCTCTATGAAGATACTTTAGGCTTTGCAGTATGACCTGTGGAGAGAATCAGTCCAAACTATTGTCCTAGATACTTTAGCCTTTGCAAATCATTTTGCTGTTCATCTTATTTTGGAATTCCTTGTCAAATTACAATTTTTCTGCACTATTATATTTAAATGGTGCTTTCCACTTAGCTACAAGTACCTGACTCTGCTTTTGTTAGTTCATAAGGCCTTGCTTTGCTCAAATCAACCTTGAAATATATGACTAAGGTGCCAAACCTAAATTGCTAGGCTGATTATGCGATTTTTTTTAATTTTCAAATTGAATTAAGATAAAAACTAAGCTAATTTGCTGGCTTCTTTATAGTTGTAACTTGTAAGCACTTACACACATCCAGTAAATTTGAGCTACCATATTATCATTTTCTCTCAATTCTATCTCTAGCTTTTGCAATATTTCTCAGCATATATTTATTCCCTCGCCAAGTTTTTTGGTTCAGCTTCGTTTAGATGATATTTGATTTTCAACCCAGCAATAACTATATCAAAATTTCAACCCATCAAAATTTCAACCTAGAAGTTGTCCTCTTAACTTACAAAGTTTTAATTTACAGATTTAAAACATTTAGCTAAAAGTTCCATTTGGTTCAATTGGTGAAGGATCTAATCTTAGAGCACACAGTCATGAAATCAATATGGGGGCTTAGGATATAGCCAATGAATTGCAAGATGGAAATGAAACCAAAAATCGTTGAATTCATATGACACTTTTCTAATGATTTCATATTGCATATTAACATATAACATCATTGCTCACAACTGAGCCTTATATCAGAAAAGGTTCTACTTTTCATCTTTTTTAAACCACAGACATGGAATCACGTTTGACCATGAATCATGAGAAAATATACAAGAAAGTTTGTCCTCTTGTCATCTACTTCATGTATCTCACTTAGAATTTCAAAATTTCAAGTCGCCCCAAACTTAGCTCCTAGCATCAAGAACTAACTCTTGAATCTTCTCATGCTAGAACTGTTTTCCTTCAAATGTTTGTCTAAATTGCCCGTTTACAGGGGCTACATTGTAAGAGGTGAGTGTTTTTCCACTGCTGATGGTCAACTCAAAAGACAAAGGCTGTCTTAGAAGGTTCGCATGGCAATGCCAGTTTTGTCCCCAGTTCCTTGCTATGGGAATCCATCCTGTTCTAGTTCCCTTCACCTTCACGGCAACCACTTCACCATCCAACCCTACATTGGTAACCAGAACTTGAAAGAAGTGATAACTTCCACTCATTGTGAATTTCAGGCCACTACTTCTTTGACATTTAACTCTGCACAAACATTTGCATCAACAAAATTTCCCTAATATCAGCAACATGCCTAAACATTAATCCAATGGTTTATAGACAATCTGTCTCATCAAAAACAATCTTTTACCTTCTATATTGAACTGGCACTACATTAGATTTTCTCCTGGCAATTTCAGCAAATGCAGATTCTGACATCTCAAAATGTTCTCTTGGAAAATCGCACTAGCCACCATAATCACATGAAAGTCCATAATTTGGAGCACAGAAATCTGTAACAGTAACAACCATAGAAGGGCTTCCCTGCAAGCACATTAAGATGTGCTCAATACACCTGATCTCATAGCATGCCCCACAAGTACTCCCTCTACTGGACAAGATGGTGCTTAAACCAGCACTATATTTCCCATAGTCAACTTTGTGGAGGTCTCCATAGCCACAAGCTCCTTCTGCAGTACATGCACACACAATACAACCACATTGTCAAAACTCAAAGCTGAGTATATCATGAATTTAAGATGAGACCACAAGGAGCAAGAGAAGTACTTATAAAGAGGGACCGCTCCATATCTTTGATGTATGTTGCAGTGGCAGACTTCCATTCTTCATCCCAATAGGCAGCAATCTTGCATGACAGTAATAAAACCAGGTACAGAAGTGTAGACTGCAGAGCAGCCGTCTTATCATTTAGTCTGAGTGTATTCTCTTTTCATCATCTTTGAGGCTGTGCCTAAGAGAGAAAACACAATGCAAAACAAGAAGAATAAGAAGAAGAAAACATTTACCTACAATGCAAAAAGGCCTTCTCTTTTTTCTAACTGTAAATGTTGTTTATCTCTTTTGCTTAGTTTCAAACTGTGGGGACATAATTCAGCTAAGCTAGGACATGGGGTGGTTTGTTGCAATTTCCAAGGGGCGTGTTCTTTTGTTTACTCTAGTTCATTTTTTCAACGGTCTCTTCTTTTTGGAGCCTACAATGCAATGTGAATGCATTTAAGAGAGAAGGGTTTGAGGCTTTGTGTTGCGTGGTGGCAGACACAAAGCGGAAAAAGCTCTGCACTCTTGAGTTATGCCAAACACAAGACCCTTCAGTTCAGTGTGAAAACTTGACTGCCAAAGATTAATCATTTTGTTTCAAAGGAGATGCAGTGTTTAGACGATTATTTTTTTATATTATTCTTTCTTCTCCCTATTTTCTGGGATTTCCTAAGTTCTTGTAATTAGAAACGCAAAACTTGGTAGGTTTACTAGCTTCTTTTAATTTTTTCAATAAAATTTGAACAACTTTTTCATGCAGAACTTTAAATTAGTTCAAATTTATACTACAAAAATAGTTTGCGAGCGACAAACAATGTTATTTATTTATGCAACTATATGTATGTCAGCATTACAAAGGAAAAGGAAGATGAGGGAAAATAAGACTATGCCTTGACAATGCGCATCACTCAAATAGTTTGTATAACAGAGATATGGGTAAGTGTTTCTGAGTGAAATATAGTGTGCATGGTTTTAATCTAAGCAATACATGTATATAAAGGAACAGTTTCTTGTGAAAATGAAAAAAAAAAAAAAAAAGACTCATTATATTCTTGTTGATATGGCTTGACTTTAGTAGTCTTTTGTTGATAAGCCAAAAGACAAATTGTCAAAACTACTTTTGGTGTAGCACTACATGTGGGTTTGCTTTTTCAAAAGCCTGTGGACAAAAAGTCCAAATGCTTTTTGGTGCTTGCCAATAATAGTCAAAAGCCATTTTGAAATATGCTATCAAAGCATTATTGAAGCACATGACAAGTCAAAAAATCTTGTCTTTAAAAGCTCTATATATAAAGCTCCAATTGCAGCACTTAATCATCAAAAGAAATATAACGGAGAAACACACTCTCCTCCTTTTTAGTTATTGAGTAGAACTATCTGTTACTTGTGAGTACTTCTCTTTTGTGAGTTGAGAGTATACACTAGTGAGAAAAATATTATGAGATATTTTGGGTGTATTTGGGATTTGAGTAAGTGGAGTATGTTCACCTTTTGTATCTCATCATATTTCCATAACGAAATATTTGGTTGTTGCCTTTACCCGTGGACGTAGGCTAAAATTCTTGGTATTATTTATTTTACGCTTCCGCCTATTTATTTTGCGTCACTTTGTTTGTGCTTTTTTGGACCCGTCATTTCATAATAAACTGGTATCAGAGCTCTTATAGAGTTCTAGACTAACTTGTTTAAAATTGTCTCCTGCAAAGTTTGATATTCAGGTTTGATGGGCGCATTAATTTTGGAATCTGGAAGATTCGTATGGTGGTTGTTCTTGTGCAACAAGGTGTAAAAATAGCACTTTTGGCAAGGAAAAGAAGCTCGAGACAATGAAGGATTCTGAATGGGAAGATGCTGACCAAAAAGCTCTTTCTATTATTCAGTTATACATTACAGACGATGTGCTGGAGGTCTTTTAGAAAAAGGAGAAATCGCTATGGACCAAGTTGGAGTCATTATATATGACTAAGATGGTGGCTAACCGTTCGGTATTTTGCAACATCTGTACATGCTCCGTATGGCAGAAAGGACACAAATTTGGTCTCATATAGTCGAGTTCACATCACTCGTCACAATTTGAAAAATATGTATTAGACATTTTCAAGTGAGCAACGGCAATGATGTTGCTTTGTTCATTACCTCCTTCCTACAAGCACTTTCGTGAAACGCTCATATATGGTTATGAAAGCCTCAAAATTGATGAGGTCAAATTTGCACTTTTAAGTCATGACAGAATGGAGCATGACACGCTCGTGATGATATTGCATCTGGCCTAGTTGCTAGAGGGAGGTCAAAAGAGATTAGATTAAGTAGTAGCAGAGGAAAGTCTATATCAAAGTCTAGACATCATAAAGGCAGGTGCCGATATTGCAAGAAGGAAGGGCATGGAAATCATAAAGTTCGAGGCTCAAAGACAAAAAGGACAAAGATTCAAGTGATGCAGTAAGTGTTATTGAAAGTAATAATAATGTTCTCAGGTATCAACCAATTCAATTAGTGATACTTGGATGCTTAATTCTGTTGCTCCTACGCATGTATCAGAATTAGGATTGGTTTACAACTTTTGGTCAATAGATGGTGGTGTTGTCCTTATGGGAAATGATATACCCTGCAAGGTCATTGGTATTGGAACAATCCAAATCGAGATGCATGATAGAGTTGTGAGAACGTTGATTGATGTTTGGTACATACAGACTTGAAGAAAAATCTTATATCCTTGGTCGTCTTCAATTCTTAAGGTTATAAGTATTCTCCTGAAGGTGGAGTTTTAAAAATCTAGCTCCAAAGGTGCTCTTATTGTGATTAAAGGCAAGTTAGTCAACGACCTTTATTTACTTTAAGAAAGTACAGTTGTTGGTGCTACCTTAGTATCATCTTTATCTGATTCAATTTCAGATTTAGATACTACCCGTTTGTGACATATGTCTAGGGCATATGAGTGAACTGAAATATCGATTTTGAGCAAGTGTGATTAGGTGATCACTAAATTAGGAAGCTTGATTTTTGTGAACACTGTGTCTCCGAGAAGCAAACTAGAGTCAAGTTCAGACTTGCTATCCAAGGACTAAGGGGCACGTTGGATTGTATCCACTTTGACTTATGGGGCCTTGCACCTATTCCGTCAAAATGTAGTGCTAGATACGTATTGATGTTCATTGATGATTTCTCGAGGAAGCTATGGGTTTATTTTTTGAAACACAAGAATGAAGTATTCCATACTTTCAAGAAATGGAAAACGCTTGTTGAAAATCAAACCAGTAAGAAAATCAAGTGCCTCCAACGGATAATGGTTTGGAGTTTTGTGAAGGTCAGTTCAATGATTTCTGAAAATGAAGGCACAGTAAGACATCATACCTGTGAAAAACTCCACAACAAAATGGAGTAGCAGAATATATGAATATAACTCTTTTGGTGAGGGCTTGTATGCTCTCTAATGTTGGTTTGCCTAAAGAATTTTGGCCTGAAGCTGTCAATATGGCTTGCTACTTGGTAAATAGGTCTCTGTAACTTGCAATCGATTTGAAGATTCCTATTGAAGTATGGTTTGATGTTGCTCCTGATTATTCAATATAAGAATTTTTTATTGTCCTGCATGTGCTCATATTGATGATGGAAAGCTTGAGCGAAGGCCACTAAAATGTATATTTCTCGAATATGAAACGGGTGAAAAGTTATAGATTGTGGTGTATAGAACCTAAGTCATCCAAATTCATAATCAGCAGAGATGTCAAGTTCAATGAATCATCCATGCTTCATCCAAAAAGGAAGTTGACAATGCAGAAAAAGACCAATATGCTAGCAAGCAGGTGGAGTTTGAAGTTAAACCACCAAAGTAGATGGAAGAAGATGCCTCTAATCAGCTCATTCAAGAAGAAGAACAAGGCATTGTTGATGCCGTATATACATGACAACAATTGCAGCATTAGAGCCTTACTGAGAGAGAGAAAGAGGCAAATGAAACCACCAAAGAGGTCTGGTCATGTAGACATAGTCTTTTTTGCATTATTAATTGTAGTGGATATGGAATCAGAAGATCATACCACATATCATGTGGCTATATCAAGTGAAGAGTCTGCACAATGGATTGCTGCAATGAGTGAAGAGATGGAGTCTCTTCATAAGAACTGGACTTGGGAGTTGGTGAAACCACCTAAAGGACATAAAGTCGTTGGCTGCAAATGGATCTTAAAAAAAGGAAGGATCCCTTAGAGTTGAACGACTCCAGAAGCATGCTTAGCTGCAAATGGAATAGACTTCAATGGAGTATTCTCTCCTGTTGAGATATAGCTCTATTTGTGTGTTGCTCGCTATGGTTGCACTATTTGACTTAGAGCTTGACGGCTCAATGTCAAGACATTTTTCTTCATGGTGAGTTTGAAGAACAAATCTATATGCAGCAAGAAGGTTTCACTATTCAAGGCAAGGAGGATCATATATGTCTCTTAAAGAAGTCATTATATGGCTTAAAGCAATCTCCTCACCAATGGTATAAGAGATTTGACACATTCATGTTAGGTCGTGGTTACTCAAGAAGTGACTATGATTGTTGTGTTTACCATAGAAAGCTCTCAGATGGTTCCTTTGTCTATTTGTTGCTTTATGTTGATGACATGCTCATTGCTAAGAGTATGTCTAAGATAGAAGCTGAAGGAGCAACCAGTTGTGAATTTGAAATGAAAGACTTGGGTGCAGCTAAGAATATTTGGGCATGAAAATTCAGGATCACGTCCTGGCAAATTATATTTGTTGCAGAAAAAGTATATTGAAAAAGTACTTGAGCGCTTTGGAATGCAAAATGCAAAGCCTATGAGTACTCCATTGATAGCCCATTTCAGATTCGAGCTACACATTCACCACAGTCCGTTAAAGAGGAGGAACAGATGTCACATGTTCCCTATGCTAGTGTAGTTGGAAGCATAATGTATGCTATGATATGCACTCATCAGATATTTCACATGTTGTTAGTGTTGTTAGCAAATACATAGGTGTGATACCTAGGTACACGTAAAGGAGTCAAGTTCTCATTGTCCCAAAGTTTCCATAGGACCCAGCGGCGGGTCCTAAATTTTTTACTAAGTCTGGATCCTACACCTCATTGGAGGGCTATATGATAGAACCATATTCTTGGAATTAAAAGTCCCGGTAATGATTCCTAGAGGGAAAATAAGTTGAAGAGTGATTTTTAATGAGTTTTATCAAACCTTTAAGCATTTCATTTTTAACCCATAAGTTTAGAAAATCAAAACAATTCTTGGATTTGAACTAAAACCCAAATTTTGGATTCTGAAGTTGTTGGGATTTTAATTTTTTAGATATTTTATTTGAATCCAAATGGGTGGTATTTCCTTATTTACATTTATGTTTTAAAGTTAATGGGAAATATTACATTTATGTTTTAAAGTTAATGAGAAGTAAAATAAATGATAAGTATTACATTTATGTTTTAAAGTTAATGAGAAGTAAAATAAATGATTAACTTAAAATTAAGAAATGTAAATAAGTGAACCTCCTGGAACCGCCCAACAATCATTTCACCGCCCAGGCGGTCAGGAAGGGCTGTCTGGAGAGAAGACCTCCTGGAGACCGCCCAGGTCCAGAGAGAAGTATGGTCTAGCTGGAAAGAGTGGACCGCCCAACGGTAAAGTTTATAAAAAGCCATGTTTCAGGCTCAACGCGCAGAACGCGTTCCCTTCTTCTTCCTCGTCAATTTTCTTCTCTCTCAAATCCATCATTTCCAAGCTTCAAGGTGAGTATATGCCTGTTAGATTATGTCTTTATTTCTTCATAATCTTGGATTTGGACTGATCATTTCTTTCATTGTTATCAAGTGGGAGTCCTTCCCCAATTTTGTTAGGATAGAGCCCTCCAGATTTTTAGAGTTTAATCTAGAGTTATAATTGCTCTATGGCAGTTGTTGGTGTCATTCCAAGTTTCCAGTTGGTGGGGTCCACATACTCCTGGCTTTAAACGGTGAGTGGGTTAGATCCTATGATCCTTATGTTGATCATTAGAGTTAATTTCAATAAATTATGATATGACCATATGATATTAGAAATGAAAGCATGAAACCTATATATTTTTGAGAAAACTCATGGGACCATTATTGTTAAAGTAATTTTTATTAAAGAGCTAGAGCTAGAGCATGAATATGATTATATTTAGAGATTTATAAAATATTGTGATGATTTCCAGAGTAGAAAATAAGTATATGATAGAGTGTTAGAGAAAATAAATATTTTTATGATTTAGAGAATAGATGGTAACTATAGAGAAACAGATTGAGTTAACGACAGTATTCCGTTAACCTTGGTATACCAAGTCGCCCACAGAGCTAGAGAAATCAGAAATGAGACCTAGTTAGGTGCTCCAAGAGTTAGAGATTTTGTTATGTCACATGAATTGTGCATAACCAGAGATTTTATTTCTCTAATAGAGTCCTGTTGTTTATATTTACAAAGAACATTAGTTTTTTTGTTATATTGTTTACATAGATGAATATGATTTCGAGTTTTCTTGATTGTCCCATGAGCGGGTTATGGGTGAAAGCCTACTCACAAGTTTTAGATGAAACTCACCCATCTCCCTTCTTCCATTAGATACGTTAGCCTCGCGAGTCCTTCTCCTTCACCTCCTCCCAACAGGAGAGATTCTCAGTTGGTGAGCTTCACTTCAGAGTGAAGTTGCATGTGGTATTTTGTAAAAGATAGAGTGCTCCAATGTACATTGCGGGTCCCGGACCATTAAAATAATGCATGTTTTGTATTTTCAAGATTATGATTTTTTTATGGTTTATTTGGTATTGAGAGCAACTCAGATGTTTGTATTAGAGATATATATATATATATATATATATATATATCTAGAGCTTGATTAAAAAAGTATTTAAAATGATTTAATTTCCAAGGAGTTAGAGATTTATATTAGACGAAATTATGTTTTGGAATTGGATTTTATTAAATTAGGCATATAGAGAGACTTAGAGGTCACGAGGCTTACGTGGAGATGGGATTCCCCATGTGCCGATCATGTTCCCAAGTCGGGTCATGACAATAGGGTATACTAGCAAGATGCATTGGTAGATAGTGAAATAGATACTTCGATATGTTTGAAGTATGATATTGGCTTAGTATATAACAAAAGTTCTAACACTGGAAGCAGTGTTCCTGGTTATGTTGACTGGATTATGCTGGAGATGTTGACGAAAGAGATCTCTGATGGGATATGTCTTTATGCTTTCGGGTAGTGCAATTAGTTGGAAAGCGACTTTCCAGTCTACTATTGCATTATCAACTCCAGAAGGCGAATACATGGTAGTAGCTAAAGCGGTGAAGGAAGCCATTTGGCTCAAAAGTTTGGTAAGCAATTTGGACTTGGAACAACATGTTACAACTATTTATTGTGATAGTCAAAGTGCTATACATTTGACCAAAAATAAATGTATCATGAGATAACCAAACATATTGATGTTAGATATCATTTCATTGGGAAATTATTTCTTAAGATGCCATTGTAATGGAAAAGGTTGGTACCTTGACAATCTAGCAGATATGTTGACAAAGTTAATTAGGTTGCTAAGTTCAAGCATTGCTTAGACTTAATTGGTATTCACAATATATGAGTCTACCCTTATGGGCACATTGGAAAATGTGACTTTAAAAACTAGAAGATGGATGAAAATCAAGCCAAGGTGGAGATTTGTTGATATGGCTTGACTTTAGTAGTCTTTTGTTGATAAGTCAATAGACAAATTGTCAATCTGCTTTCGGTAACACTATATGTAAGTTTGCTTTTTCAAAAGCCTATGGACAAGAAAAGTCCAAATGCTTTTCAGTGCCTACCACTAATTAATAATCAAAAGCCATTCTGAAATATGCTATCAAAGCATTATTGAAGCACATGGCAAGTCAAAAAATCTTGTCTTTAAAAGCTCTATATATAAAGCTCCAATTGCAGCACTTAATCATCAAAACAAATATAACGGAGAAACACACTCTCCTCCTTTTTAGTTATTGAATAGAACTATCTGTTAATTGTGAGTTTCTTTTTTGTGAGTTGAAAGTATACACTAGTGAGAAATACTGAGATATTCTGTATTTGGGATTTGAGTTGAATGGAATATGTCCATCTTTTGTATCTCCATCATATTTCCATAACGAAATATTTGGTTGTCGCATTTGTCCATGGATATCTATTTATTTTGCGCCACTTTATTTGTACTTTTTTTGGGCTCGCCATTTCATAACAATTCTTCGAGTTACTTTCTCCATTTTATAATAATAGTCACGATGGAAATTGAGAGAAACTAATACAATAAAAAGTCAATGTTATATTAACTTTTTAGTGTATTAATTTCTCTACTTTCCATAGTGACTATTACTATGGAATTGGAAGGAGTATATACCAAGCCCCTTTAGTTTTTATATTATTCTTTCTTCTCCTATTTTCTGGATTTCCTAAGTTCTTGTAATTAGAAACGCAAAACTTGGTAGGTTTACTAGCTTCTTTTAATTTTTTCAATAAAATTTGAACAACTTTTTCATGCAGAACTTTAAATTAGTTCAAATTTATACTACAAAAATAGTCTGAAGCGACAAACAATGTTATTTATTTATGTAACTATATGTATTTCAGCATTACAAAGGAAGAGGAGGACGAGGGAAAATAAGACTATGCCTTTACAATGCGCATCACTCAAATAGTTTGTATAACAGAGATATGGGTAAGTGTTTCTGAGTGAAATATAGTGTGCATGGTTTTAATCTAAGCAGTACATGTATAAAAGCAGTTTCTTGTGAAAATGAAAAAAAAGACTCATTGTATTCTTGTTGATATGGCTTGACTTTAGTAGTCTTTTGTTGACAAGCTAATTAATAGACAAATTGTCAAATTTACTTTCTGTAGCACTATATGTGGGTTTGCTTGTTCAAAAGCCTATGAGCAAGAAAAGTCCAAATATTTTTCTTGCCACTAATAGTCAAAAGCCATTTTGAAATATGCTATCAAAGCATTATTGAAGCACATACATGGCAAGTCAAAAAATCTTGTCCTTACAAGCTCTATTTATAGAGCTCCAATTGTAGCACTTAATCATCGGAACAAATATAATAGAGAAACACACTCTCCTCCTTTTTAGTTATTGAATAGAACTATCTGTTAGTTGTGAGTTTTTCGCTTTTATGAGTTAGGAGTATACACAGTGAGAAAAATATTGTGAGATATTCTAGGTGTATTTGGGATTTAAGTTAAGTGGAGTGTGTCCACCTTTTGTATCTCCATTATATTTCCATAGCGAAATCTTTGGTTGTTATCTTTGCCAATGGACGTAGGCTTTAAATCAACCACGTAAATTCCTATGTCATTTATTTTACGTTTTCTCAATTTATTTTGCGCCACTCTTTTGACTTTTTTGAGCTCGCCATTTCATAACAATTTTTCAAGTTACTTTCTCCATTTTATAATAATAGTCACGATGAAAAATGGACAGAAACTATACAATAAAAAGTCAATGTTATATTAACTTTTTAGTGTATTAGTTTCTCACTATTTTCCATAGTGACTATTAATATGGAGTTGGAAGGAGTATATACCAAGCCCCTTTAGTAGAAAAGATGATCATCAAAATATAAGAAAAGACATGTCTCTTCCTCTTCTTTCGCTTCTCTTTCTTTCTCAGCTCTTCCTCCCAACACCCAGTTACTCTCACTTGTCAGTGAATATGAGCCTACTTTGAAATAGTAAGGATAGACATGATCATAGGCAAGGTCCAAAAATCTAGCCTATTGGGCCAAACTCTTTGCAGCGTTAACCTTAACCAATGCGAGGCAGCATATAAAATAAAATCCATACTTCAACAAAAGAGAAATCATAAAAAATCATTGAGCAACTATAGTATATTTGGGAGCTAAAAATGTGAAAAGCAAATATTGATTCTGCTATCTACACATCATGACCAAACAAACGAATGTTAGCTGTCTTATTTCCTATCCCATCTTAAGAGTTTATGTGCCAATTAACCAAGATAACCAAATCCTGATTCCTTTTTCTAATGTATGTTGTGTGGGGCATTGAAATATATACCCTAAGTCTAGATCATCCCGGATATGATTACTGATTTCCCATGTGAGATAGTAGTATGTATAAAGCCATTTCCAAAGTGGCCAGAATCAAGCATGAAGCTTACACCCTTCCACGTGTGGTACTCACAGGTGTGTCACCACAACTTTTGATTCACTTTGGATATTTTTCAAAGCTCAGACAACTTCCCATGTGATTGAGCTTGATGATGCATGTGGTCAACAGTTCTGATGAGACCAAACGCCATCATCATCAATTAATTCATCATATACTCATTTTACAGTCTTCTATTTTTCTTTGTTTTGTCTTAAGTCTTAACTATATATATGGAGGTAGGAGGAATCCCATGAACTATATTTGCCGGTGATAATTATGAAAAGTGAAGTGTAATTAATATTTTATTTAATTAAGAGTATCAAATATCAATCACTTTCTATAGAAAGGAAGACCATTAGTTATGGTTATGTCATCGAATTAATGGTTTACCCTAAAGTCACCGTCAAATGCTAATCAGTTCCTTTATAAACCACCATCTTATACAATGAGAGAGGGTTGTGATGGGGAAAGCTAGAACACATACAGCTTTGTTTTTGTTTTTCCTCTTTTGTGTAGGTCACGCAGTACTCCTTTGCACAAGCTCGTGCATACACATGTTCGACCTTTTTCTAGCACGTACTATCCAATGAGAGAGATTTACAGGTATCTTGGGAGTAAAATATATATACCTTACTTGATCAACATAATTAGCCTGTGTCATTTCAATTTTATGATTAGTATACAAAAGCTGCTGTGTTACCGTTGCTATGATCATATCAAAGCTAAATTATCGAATGATGTTTTGGGTTTATTACCTTTAACAGTACTGTACCAATCCAAAATTAGCCAAAAAAAAATAACTTTTATTAATTCACCAACAAATAATGTTGTACTATTTAATTATTTATTGACGATATGAAAAATTGATAATGGAAGTTGAAAGGAAAGAAGTCGTGAGGACCACAATGCATATGGCTTCATATATAGCAATTAATGCGAACTAGTGAAAGGTAACTTTTCTATTCTTTAGTCATCGAGTAAGTAAATAAATACTAAGGGTCCCGAATTATACATTTATTAATTTTATTTAATGCCCAACTGGCCAGTAGAAGTACACACAATACTCAACGACACTATATACTGCACGCTCTCTCTCCTCTTCGGAGATGGCTACATATCATTTGGTACAAACAGATGCACACCGCAAAACGATGCATACAAAACCAAAACAGAAATGAATAAGAATAGAAAATGCCATTGTGTAACACTTGTGCATTCAACGGCTACTTTCTATCAAAAAAAAAGAAAAATAAGAAAGGGTAACACTGTCAACATCTACATAGTAACCTAGTGAAAGCAGAGTTGAAAGGCCACGAAGATCACTATTTTGTGCCTCGTGGAAACTTGACCAAATTTAACTGGGTAAAAAGTACTTTTCTAATTACTCCCTTTGGGAAGTGGTGCTTGTAAAGTTGCAAAGCATGTGCTAAGGGTAGAAATTTAAGCCAGAGGTATAAGTGGCTTTTGGAGACCAATTGCTTGGAATAACACTCCTTGCTGTGAGGCTCTTCCCCGTGGATGTGCTTACTTTCAAAGAGAAAGGCCCTCTTAAAGGTCCCCCAATAATGCACCAATATGCACCCCATAGATGATTCATTTGTAGCCACTCACTAGACCCTGCCTGCCAACATCATCCAATCACAAATTCACAAATTAAATAAAGGAAAATCAGTGTGTCTTATTAAGTCATTATTTTATTTGTTAAATTTGCATATAATAATTAAACAGTAATTAATTGTGTTTGATCATCCCTACCCACATAAAAGATATTATGTATTGTGGGGAAAAGTGATGAGGATATGCAACATTCTTTAGAGGTCCCATATCACATGCTTTGAGTTCAGAAGATATAGGAAAATGGCACCACAAGAATGAATACTACACTGGCTTCCAGTAGGCATCATTATAGAGGATAACCTTCTGGATAGAATTTTTAATAGGGACAGAAAAGGGTCCAATCTAAAATTCAAAAGAAAAGATATGGAACTGCTGGAAAAGGCATTGGCACGTGATCTTGGGTGACACATCCACAACATTTGGAACCCGGCCATGCTATTATTTGCTTTTTAATTGGTGGCAAAAAAAACAAAAAAGTTAATGAATCTAATGCTTTAGTACACGTTTAGGCAGTTGCTTCCATGTCCAATTGGCATCACGTTTCACAACATTGTTCCACAAATGCAAAGTACTACTAGTTGTAATTAATTAAATAAACCAGCGGTACATATGAAGAATATCATCAAGGATGTGTTTTGTTGAGGTAAAAATCGTGGAAATTTTCAGGTTCTTCTCACTCACTGTTATGCTTCTCCTATCTTTCATTCTACTATCCTTGTTGGTATATATATACATAGATTATAGATAATAATATATTGGGACTTTAGGAAATTTACTGAATGTTATGGTAAAGAATTATGCAGATAAATATCAATGACAGACTGAAAATACATACTTGTTGTATATGCATGGAGCTGATGTCCCCATCTCCATCCTCAAACTCCACTAGAAGTGATAGCCAAAAAGGTGTGGAACCTTCATTCACATGGAAGGCAATATTCTTGCCGGGATATTTACAAGGTGTTCTGCGAAATAATACAATCACATAAAGAGGACAAATTAAAGGTCATTCAGAATAATTCTTTTCCTTTCCTTTAATCCACAAAAACTAAAGGGTAGCTTCAACATGCTTTGGCAATTGCTGTTCAACTTCGATTGAATCACATCACAGCAAGTTTTTTCCTACTTTAGAAGCATACAAAAGTGTCTCTATATATACTACATGATGACATATATAAAGACCTATATATTTACAGCCAATTCACTGAATGCAGTGAAAAGAAAAAAGTGTCATTGTCAAAAACTCACGAACTTGAGATAAAAAAACAAACTCCTAAGTCGTAACCAAAAAGACAAAATAGACAATGTCCTTTTGTCAACACGTGATGGTTCTATCTTCCAGTACAAAAAAAAACAAAGGGTTAAATTAAGAACCCGCATGGTATGTATGAACTATGATGCCTATTGATATCGAGTTAAAATTCTATTGATTAAAGGTATAATTATTTTACCTTGTGGACCAATAAAAATTTAGGAAAATGCCAACAAAGTAAATTAGTTTTATACTTTCAGCATACAAAAAACATTATGAGTACACATGATGATAATTTTCACACACCCCATCCATCCATCATATCTAAAGATTATAAAATGGTTGTTATATAGACACCTAGTCCAAATAACACCGCTATTCAACATACAAGTTAAGCTCTTATTATTACCTTCTGTACATGACTGAGATTTGACCTCGGTTTCTGAGTTGACCATTCTCGCCAGCAAGAGCCATGTGGCCAAAGGCTGCGCCACTGAGGTCGAAGTGGGTTCGGTCGGAAGGGCAGCCTGGGCACTCGTCCGTTATTATAACCGTCACGGCTCTCTTCGAGCATATCGTCGGGTCCATGCACTTCACCTTGTAGCAAGCCCCGCACCCTTCACCGTTCTTGAACAGCACTGGCCCCACCGCACCCACCCTCGCCCTAAACGGCTTCACGTCCACCAAGGTACCGTATCCACATGCCCCTCCTTCACAATCACAAACAGCAAAACCCATTAACAAAAAAAAAAAAACTCACAGGTCACGGCATATATAGTTCTTTTCTACGTGTAAATTGTAATTAATTCATGCAACATTAATGTTCAAATTTGACATTGTGCACCTTTTTTTTTTTCTTCTTTTTTGTTGGCTTTAACCACCAGTCTCACAATCTAAAACCATGCTCACGCATGTTAGATGAGATTACTTTTAGATTCTTAAAAGTTTTCGCGCTGGATAAGTAAATATGCTGATTCTCAGCACAATAAAATTTATTTTTTCAATGTGAAGATATATTTTGATTAAAATAAGAAAAAGAATTGCATGATCGAAACTCGATTTTGCAAGGTGAGAACCAAATGAGTTAGCACATTAACTCAGTGAGTGAGTGTTTACCGGTGCTACCGTCTCCTTGGGGTCGCCGTACCAGGTGGCGGTGCCAGGATACCAATGTAGGTCGATGACAAGGTGTTGGGGCTGTCCCTGCCCGAACACCCCCAGCACAAGGCCACCAAAGAAGCAGCTTAAAAATAACACGGCGGAGACGACACGGTGGTGCTGCATTATTGTTGGCGACGGCGAAACTGGCAGATGCGTGGCAGCTAATGTCAGCTCCGGCAATCTCGGAGCCCGAGAAAGAGACGGTTGAGAAAAAAATGCGGGCTGCAACAGTGGTTTTGGAAGCGTCGCCGACAGTTCTCGATGACTGCAGAGGTTGTTGTTTTTCGTGTTTTGGTTCGTATGAGACCGTTAACAGCAGCTTCTGGGTTCCTTTAATAGCACAACAAATCGGTGGGGTCAACCTCAACATAAAAGAATATTTTTTATTTTTTTTGTTTTAACTTCCAATGCTTCTCATCCCCTGTGAACACCCAATTTAACACTTAAATTTTTCGAACGTTTAACATTAAGTAAAAAGTTTTTTTTTTTTTTTGACCATTGAGTTTGGGCAGGTGCAGATGAACATTTCATTTGAGTTTTGTTATTTTAATATTTTAAAAATATATTTTTAGAATATTCATTTAATCATCTATCCTTATTAAATATGATAATGATCTTCATTTATTTCATTTATCCATTACATCTAATAAAAATAAAATAAATATCTTAATAATGGTATTAAAATAGCAACCCACACTTTATTTTGAGCGGTCTAAACACCATTACTCCACAACCGATTAACTTTTTTTTTTTTCACCTTATGGCCCATATGCTTGAACTTTATTTACAGAAGATGCCATTCTTCTGGGTCCCACCAGCGGTTAAGGCGTTAATTCCGCATATGCGCTCGCGTGTGTCCTAACGTATATGCCGTATGGGCGTATTGGTCATTTGATATAAAAAATGGATTTCTCTCTTTCTAGCAATCTTTTGTTGCCGTTAATCTCGTTTGTTTGTTGAGCTTTAATTTAGCTAACTAAACGATCGAGCAAAGGCAGAGAAAGTGAGGCTGTTCCGCTCCAGAAAACGACGTTATTTTGGCCACCAAAGTTGTCGTTTTCCCAAAACGGTGTCCTCCTGGAATTATTAGCAGAGGAGTACATGTCGGTGTGAGACTGTGAGTGGATTATCTTGACTTATTTGCGCGGAGTTGTGAATTTGTGATTAGTTAATTAGTTTTGATTTACTAATTAAATATTAGCAATGGATGATTTATTGCATTATTGGATCTGTTGAATGACTTTGATGCAAAAGACAATAATAAAAACGTGCGGAAATTAAATAAAATGGTCTAGTAGACAATGTAGCTACTTTCTTCTCTCCTTTTGACAAATATGGTCGCTTTTTATTATTTCCTTCAATTTTGGGTGAGTACATAGTTATAGTTAATATGACAAATTAGAAAAGATTTCTTAGTATTTTTGAAGATAGCATGGGGCTGTGAAATTTGATACAGTGGACTCCACGTCTCCCAATAATTGAGAAAATTGCAAGCAGGTTTGAGAATGATTATTGGCCTTAATTTGTGGCCTTATTAATATTGAGCAACTATATGTATTGTCATTTTCTTTGTTTGTGTTATATATCCAGAATGGTTCATGGACCAGCTATACTCCATTATATAATGTATAAACAAAATCACATATATATGCTGCTTAAAATATACGTAACTTAATTATGATATGACATATGAGGCCATTAAGCACCATAATGCAAAGTTCAGAAATTTGTTACACCTGCTAATTGGAACACCGTGAATCTGTGAGACCAACTTCATTTTTCTTGTTTCTTAAAGGTAACGCAAGGGAAGAGGGTGTTTTTAGTTAGTTAGTTACTAGTCAGCAATATTGTCGAAATTATTGTGTTTCTTTTTTACTGTCTTGTCTTGGTTATGGTTAACTTATCATGAGAGACATCATTAATTATTGTTTCTAAAATCAGACACACAGTTCTTATTGCATCTAGTGAATCCGCGGAATGTTGGCTTCATATGGATGTTGTGATTGGTCCAAGCCTCCAAGGTCAGTAATTCTATATGCTGGTGCCGACTATAGCATGGTACAGCAAGATAATGATATAGGGGTAAATTAATTAAAAAAAAAAACAAGTAACTGGCAAAAAATATTCTGAGAGAGCTACGGGACTCGTGCATCAAAATATTTCGCATTTGTCAAGCAGCCTGAACAGAAACACATGGGACAAGTTGCCGGCAGGCTCACAAACTTTCTGAGATCAACTCCACACATATATTCGAACACATTTTGAAACGGTGGTGCCTATTTAATTTCACTCGTGCTATTAATATTATCAGCATGCATAAATTAGTGTAACTAGTGAATATCTTGAATATTGATAAAGCGACTGCATGCAACTGGTGAAATAGTTATATATCTATTGTTGTGACAAATGAAGTGTCCATTGTGATATATTCCTTAATTAATTATCAGAGTATCAAGTATGGAATGGGATGATATCAAGTGTACTAGTGTAAAGCTTTTAGAAACAAAGCATCAAATCAAGCAAAGATATGGATTGATAATGCTTTTAAGAAAGAGGATTTTATACCGAAATTTAATCTGAGTAATTAAACTCTGTTTGGCTGTTGTTATGAATATGATCTTTGATTAAAAGAAAGAAGTTTTGGAACAGGATCTCTCAACCTAATCCCAAGTATGATGATGTTGTGAGCGAGGAAGATGACCCAGATGGGTTTCTTATGGCACATCGTACGTGAGAGTTGGATAAATATCTATGCTTATCCATAGTGAATGAGGATGAGGTTATCATCGTTTTAGCTAAAACCCAGAAGTCGAGTTTCGGGTAGCATATGGTTGAGCCTTGTGAATTCTGCTATGCTAGGACCATCTTTTTTCTTTACTTTACGTCGATGTTTATGTTTTAGGTTCGAGCTTTTATATTTTGTTTTGTGATTTGCTTTAGAGTCAATACTAGTCGTTTTTATTCTCATTATTGTTTTTTCATTTTAGAGTCATCTTGATTTAATCATTTGATACTCTATGAGAGTCTAGTGTTAACTGTAAAAAAAAAAAAAAGAAGAAGAAAGAATCACAAGATTGACGGATCATAAATTTTAACGCAGTCTTCCCGTTTGGTCTGTTTTGCCTCCCTGAGTTGATCCATGATGAACAAAAATCAAAGGGTTCTCACTTGTAATATTGAGATTTCAAACAAAAAGTCCTTCAATTTTTCTTTTCTTGAAGAAAACGACCTAATATAAAATACAAATGCCATGAACCACCATGTTGAAGTATCTTAATACAACTAATTCAGAAGGTGGTTCCGGCCACACGTTAATAAAGCATGATTCAGTGGTAGTTAAAGACTTGAAGCGGCCATTATATTGGGCTCCATATTATGAATTGATTGAATTCCATTCATGATCAGTACAGCATTACAAACTTTCTTAATTAATTTCATATTATGTTAATTAACTAATTAAGTATGTTTTAAGTAATATATACGACACAGACCAACGAGACATGATGGACTCCCCAAAAAATGAGCTCTTGAATCAGAACCACACATGCTTTCAGAAAAAGCAAAATCTGAAGGGCAAAAGATAAAGAATTAAAGATCACCGCGCTATGGAACAAATGCTAGTGATCTTTTTTTCCCTTTTTTTTCTCATCCAAATTTTTTTAGCTTCAGGCATTGGGAGTTGGAAGCTGTACCATAGACTTTACGGGTTGTCCCAACTTCAAACCACGTGGTAGGATGCGGTTGATTAGCTTGATTCTCTCCCGAATGATAAATAATCTCTCTTATTCCTCTTAAGAACAACTTGTCACCAGATATAATAAATTATAGCAATCATATGCAGCATATGGGATAATATATGCTACTTGATTCTTTTGTTTCATACTACTTCTTTATTAGCAGGTTTTTTTTTTTTTTTTCAATTGAGGAGACTTTACAATGATTTGGGGAGAAGTTCCTCCGATATAATTTCTTTTTCCCAAACCTTGCAAATTTGGAGTTTCATATGGAAATTTAAACAGGCACCGTGAATTCCTAGTAGTCTAATATCAAATGCCAGTCTACCGCCACTCAATTGCTATGATAATATTTTGAAATTTGTCAACAATAATTAAACCCTGCGTATTGTTGCTGCAGTAATTTTCACCTCATCATGTCCCTAGATGCATAAATAATTTTATTTTCAAAAATGTTATTTATTCAAATTCTCTTTCATCTTCGAATAACTTGGCACTATTCACATTTTTTTTTCGTTTCTTCTCAGTAACTTTGTTAATCAAGTTAGAAAAGAAAGGAAAGGAAAAGGAAAAACAAATGGATGATTAACCAATTTGTGCTTATTATAATACTCAAGATCCCTCTTGTTTAAAAGATGGTCTAGTTGTTCTTGGTCCATCGAAAAAATGAAACAAAGACGAATGTGTTGGTTTAAATTTTTTACAGACATGAGGAGAGACAAATGTAATTCAAGGCGAGATTTGCACATTAAAAAATAAATCATTCTTCTGGTGCCGTGGGATTAGGTGACGAAATAAATTTAATCTGCGCTCAAAAAAGTCTTCGATTCCAAGAGAAAAAAGTGACAAAATAAAATAATCAAAGTCTTTGGTGTGGATGCACCAAGCATACGTCCTAATCTTCACTTGTTATCCAGGCACAACGAATGAATGAAGAGCTCGTAACGATAATCCGAAGAATATTTATTCATACCTACTTACCCAGCTTCCTGAGATACCGTAGAAAATGCAAGGAAATTTTTGTTTTATAGAGATGCATATAACTGGGTTTTATGCACAACATCATCATAATAATGTAATGCATAATATTACAGATCGATAACTCTTGTCTTATGAGTTGGGTGTAAGACGCAAGTGTCTCGAAAGGTACTTGTTCATGCTGCGTTGAAAAAACTTTGGACTCCATGTGAATCATTTCGATCTAACTACTGTATGTATTGGAAAATCTGATATTTATTAACATTTTCTTTATGAGCCAATTTAATGATATTATGGATAAATTACATTGGTCTTTCAAAATTTTGGTGAAATTCATCATAACTCTCTTGATTTATTTGTAAAATATGTTTAAGATACCCTTAAGTTTATGAAATTATTATCCTTCCCTCCATTGACATCACAAGGTTCATCTAAAGAGGTTAATATCACGCAAATAAATTAAGAAGAATGGGCAAATTTAATTAATCAAATGTTGGAAAGCTAGTGTAATTTGTCCCAATATTATATAGGCTTATCTCAACCATCTAAACAGTAAATAACAGTGGTACTTTGTTTGGTACCCTATGAAAATGCAGGAGTATATCATAACCCTATAGATTTTAGCGGCTATTTTTAGCCAAATACCGTTATAAATAGTTAGAAACATGTTAGAAAGATTTGCTAGATATTAAGACCTTCAATGAAAAATCTTTATCAATTAAAGGATTAGAATCTGGTTTAGATTGTTATTGACCCTCCTCAATTTTTTTTGGACCAGAGCTTAATCTTTTTTAGAAGCAACGTACTCGCCCCTACAGAATTCGGCCCAGTTTGGCAGTACTTGTTTCAATTTGGGCCGATGCGTTCATGCTGGTGGGCCTTGTCCGGGTTGCTAACTGTGTTACAGCTTCTGACCCCATCCCAACCCCGAACGAAAAGCAAATAGTTCACTAATTAAGGGCACGAACAATTGAACACAAGTTGCTGTGGTGTAGTGGTTATCACGTTAGTCTTACACACTAAAGGTCCCCAGTTCGATCCTGGGCAGCAACATACTTCATTTGCAGTTTTGAATTGACATACATGATATAAGAATTTTATTTTTATATAAGAATTTAGAAAAGATTCTGAATCTGACTTACCTTTGAAAAAATATCTAGTGCTAGCTGGTATCGGATTTTACAGCAGCAAAAAAACCAGTGCAGGCTATGGTTTCAGCCCAATCAACCTTCACAGCAGCAAAACAAAACCAAGTAATAAAAATATTAAAATGACCATCCTATGTTCAATTCAAAGCGAGGAATAGGACTCTATGTTGTGTTATTAGCTAGAAAATGAAAATGAGCTTTGCACAAGAGCAATACCGCCATGGTGATTTAAAATTTTTTTGTGGAAACACAATTATTTCTACACAAGGGATTAAAGTTTCTGTCATCTGTAACCGAAAAAAAAAAGTTTCTGTCATCATCGTTTAACGTTTATGAGGCCTCCCCTTTGCAAGAAATTTGAGTGGTGTCACATAAATGTAAAGATGTCAATTCTTGAGTGAAGAAGCAGGTAAAGGGGCGGACAACGAAAAGCGATAGAAAATTTGTTTCTATCAAGTGTCAAGGTAGTCATTAATCTATATTAAATTTAAAATGGAAACATTCACCGTCTCATTATTTCTTAAATTGCGTAATTATTAGGATGCTAACAATTGTCATCCTGACATTTGTGTTCTAATATTTCCATGAAAGTTAGGTGGACATGCATATATATGATAATATGACATAAGATTATTCTCATATTTTTCTGTAGTACAAAGGATGATGACAGATGTACAAACTTTATTTCCCTGTTTGCTTACTCAATTTCATACGAATGTTCGGTAGGAACAAAGAATTTTTCTGCTTTATTCTATCCTCCGCATTGATGACATGCTTACTTTATTTACACTCATGATTCATTCAGAAAACATTTCTTCACTCTCGTTCCAGCTGGTAAATATGGACCTGGACACACCTCCTTTACCCAGTCTCTTGACACTTTTGCCAACAGTTGGCTTTACAATAGGCTTTACCATGGTTCTGAAAATGACTATTCCCTGCCAGTTTATTTTGAAGGACCTTAACCTTAAAGCCTTCATACAACCGCTAAGAATCGCTTGAACCAGTTGAGAATTGCCAAATAGGCCAAACTGACCGTTCTGGCCAAACCAATTTGACAAATTTTTTTTTTATATAAAAAGATGCAAAATGGCATCATTTTGAGGGTTTTTTAGGGAAAAAAAACCTAAAATCTGATTTTTTCTAATTCTTTTCTTTTCTGATATGGAAAGTAGTAACTTGAGATATAATCCATATGAATAATATTTATTTTGATTAAGGGATGAATTATGTTATGTTCTATGAGTTTTGTTGACGTCTAATTTAATTTTTAGTTATTTATGACATATATTTTATTCTGATTGTTATATATTTATATAAATACAATTTTACCATATACCGATTATATTTTGTTAACTTTATTTAATCGTTGAATCTTGAAGCCTTGCCCTACCAATTCAAATTCTGCCATTTTCAGAACCTTAGGGTTTTAAGACACAACTCCAAATTAACATGTGAAAATAAAAACATTTTTAATATGGAAATAGAGTTTTCCAATGAGCATTAATTAAAATAAATAAAAGAAATACTCGTAAATATCAAACTGGGGACAACAAGTCAAAGACTCAAAGCAATTAAGCAAATCATGCACATGCCTTAGTGTCTTATATCATCAGCTCCAGCGTAATTTGGGCCGAAAGTGGTCCCTGCCAAGCTAGCCTGTGC
The DNA here is from genome assembly GCA_030441495.1 of Dalbergia oliveri. Classification (NCBI taxonomy): domain Eukaryota; kingdom Viridiplantae; phylum Streptophyta; class Magnoliopsida; order Fabales; family Fabaceae; genus Dalbergia; species Dalbergia oliveri. The sequence continues at coordinate 9,914,188 of JAMLFY010000006.1, forward strand.
TCAATGGAAAGCCAGCTAGGCTCACCACGCTTTCCATTGTTCCCTTAACCATAATCCACAAATACTTTAAAACAGTCAATGTAACATATTAAATATATTTTATTTATATTTTTAGATATTTTTAATTATATTTTATATGCTTTAATTTGATTTGTATCACATCCAAATACTCTTATCATACCCAATAATCGTACTAGTGTCCGGTAAACGTAAATTACCAGCCAATGCTAGTTTTCCAACAAGGAGATGAATGTGAACAAATTTAGAGGACGTGTCACAATTGTATCACACCACGTGTCATTGCTGCGTTGGATCCCACGAGGGTTCCTTGTTTAAAAGGGTTTTCTATGCAATTCACGGTATCACCACCACATGCCCCTCTTTCTGGCACCTTCTGGGTTTAAAGCTGCAAGCTTCTTTCGATTTCTTTCTATTAGAAACCTGTGTCTCTTTCAGTTATCCATCTTTCTAGCGTCTTGTGAGTATGGCTGGGTTTGAACAGCAGGTGAAGGAGAGAGCCAAGGAGCTCAAGGTCCTGTTCAAGAAGGGAGTAAAGATTGTGGGAGACTCATGCAAGAAAGGGTGGAACAAAGTCAAGCACATGAAACGCTGATGATTTGTAAGCCATAATATATATGGCCTATATCAGAGACTTGAGTCTTATGTAGATTTGGGTTATTATATTGTTAAGTAGTATTCTCTTTCGTAGATTAATTTTAATGTGAAAATCTGAGTCTCTCATTGTTAATTTTGGTTGTTTCTCTATCCTGTTGGGAACATAATTTTGGGTGTCTGCTTTTTTTAACCCCTTTTTTCATTCCTATGAAGGTTTGTTGTTATATATTTTTTTGCTCTGTATTAATGTTTAACGTTGTTTATTATTGAGTGAATGAATTGAGAAGTTAGTATCGATCACCATGAGTTAATTAGGCATATATACAGTGAGTGAAATGTAACAATACTAACAGCTTTGTTACTAACTACTGATAATTTAACTAATTCCAACTAACTATCTATCTGTCTACTTGTGTAATATTGTTCATGTCGAGCTAAGTTCAAGGATCTTGCTGGTTCTGTTGACTTAATTCGTGTGATTCAGATTTTGTCCCTCTCATCTTGTTTCTTTAACGGGCAGAATAAAATGGTTGAGGGACTTGGATGCTGTTTCCCAGTTACTTTTTGTGTTAAGGTACTTGCAATTGAGTACAGATTATAGAGAGTTCCATCTTCTTCTTTTTCTCTTTTCATTTTTCTCTATTTGAATAGTTGTATAGTTGTGTCTTCTATGCTAGGAATAAAGGATTTAAATTATGTCGCTCTTGATGTAAACAGTAATACTCCATTTGTGGTTAAGCGCTCTACTAAATGCTTTTATTTTGGGGTTGAACTTTTTGTTACATTACACCACCAGTACTGCTTATACTGCACAAAATGGATTTGACATAAGTAAGGTGGAGCCAGGGGGAATTTTTTTTTCTTTTTCCCTCGTGATTATGTGTAATTTTACAACTAAAGTAAATATTTATGGGAGCTAGTAGAGCAAAGCAAGATAGGATCCCATTTACAAGTTTAAGTTCTGACTCGTCTTGTTGGGATAAGATAAATGTAAGTTTTTTTTAAGTGATTTTTGATCTAAGACTTTCCCTGCTTTGAATTAGGGTGTCATTATCTCATTTTAAATTTTTCCTTAAAAGAAAAATCAATAGTTTAATAATACAAATGAATCACAAAAAAGAAATAAATTATTGAGAAACGCTTAGGTGTTTTGAGAGTAAGAAAATATAGTTATTCTGTTATATTTAATAAATGACTCATCAACGTTCTTGCATATTTAAGAAAAATTTTTAGGTGCTCTTGAAGTAAGAAAAATATTTATTCTGTTATATTTATTGATTGACATATTAACAATTGTATTAAAAATATAAAGAAAATGTGAGACAATAATGATCTATAAAATTAATGTGTCAATCAATAAACGGAATAAGGCAAGTGTTTTTTCTTACTTTTGGAACACCTAAATATTTTTTACATATTTAATTCAATAGCATATATATCATTTATTAAATATGGACCAAAACAAATATATTCTTACTCTCATAGTACTAAAAAATTTCTCTAAATTAGTAGCATATATACTTGTCATAAATTATATTCATAATATACTAATAAGAAATTTTTATAAGTTAACCACAATAATCTATAAAATATCTCAAAATTTTTTTAGACAAAAAAAAAAAAAAAAACCTTGGCATACAAATCAAGCTCACCCAAACTAGCCGCAGCCCACTAGTTAGATGGGGCGAGTCAAGCAAGTTGAAAAAATTGTTGATTCATATTTCAACTCAATATGTCATTTTTCGTAGATTTGATGGTTTAATCCAACAGATTGGGCCATTTTGTCTTCTTTACTTTTAACTTCAGTTTGGAAAATTTCCTGAGTAAATATAAAGAATTTTATTTTCCTAGGTACATTAAAATCTCAAAACCCACAACTACACTCGAATATATTAAGTTGGGGATTTAAACGCAATCCACATATTTTATTGGATATTTGGTTTGATTTAAAAGATAAAAGAAGTATGATTTTTAAAATCAATAGCACTCTGAAATTTTAGGATGTAGTTTTCCAATTATGCTTTTGATTTCTTAGGGAGTTTGGAGAAGTCAGTAATAATCAACCTATGATGTAATTTTTATTTATTGTTAAGGATATAGATGTTTTTACTCTCAGTTTTGAATCTTGGCTATCTTAAATACATTAAGGTAACATGAAAATTTAGGGTGCATTTATTTTAGATTTAAATAAAATGATTATAAAATTTAAATTTTATATATATTTGAAAAAATTTAAAATTAAATTTTTTTCAGAAGCTACTATTTTTAACTCCTAAAAAAATAGAAAATTATTTTTTCTTAGATTTTGATTATTTTTTAAAAGTTATTCAAATATACAAATATTATCTGTTTTAGGTGAAAAATAATTTTGATTTACAAATGGATTAATTGATACTAATAGACATAAAAAGTAACCTAAAATATTTTTATTTTTTGTTAAGGATTAATGTTTGGGGAAAAATCATCAAATCGTCTCAACTCAAAAGATCCATACAAAAGTGAGAATCAAAATATTTATAGATCTCCCATAGGTCATGTATACTTGATTGAACAGTTTTTAATGAAATAAACTCTCAAATTAGTTCATGACAATATTGTTTAACAAATTGATTGTTGATAAAAAGCAATTACCCCTAAAATCCTTGGCAATTGCAAAATATGGACAATTCAAGTCTTTATGTAAGAAACATCTTTATGTAAGGAACAAAATAAAAAAGAAAAATCAATTAAGTAAACAGCATGCAATGATGATATATATAAAATAAAAAATAAAGAAACGCAGGTTTTAAAGTAACAAACTCACAAGAACAAGCAAACATTTTTGGCATTATAGCGGGAACTAGCAATGGCAGTGGGGAAGATGCAGATGGGGATGGAGTAGGCTCATGGGTGAAAATCAAGAAGTTAAATGAGGTGGGTATAAAGGTAGGATGGAGATGATAAACCAATGATCAATTGTAGGTGATAAAAAATCTGAAATGTCCATATTTTATAATTATCGAAAATCTCAAGATTAATTTCTTTTCGTTATAACCAATTTGTTTATAAGTGACGTTGTCAATAACTATTTGAGAGTAAACTATTTTTCATGGAATGTGAATAAAGGTGAAAATGAAATGGAACAATCACTCTTAGTATGAATAAAGGTGAAAATGAAATGGAATAATCACTCTTAGTATGCTTGAATTTGTTTGATATGATTAACATGGCAATGATGATTCCATTTCAATCATGTCTTAGGTATGTCATGTAATTTATGGAAAAAAAAATAGAATGAAAAAAATACAAAATAGAAAATGATTATTATATACCAAACTGTAAAATATAGATATTCATTACATTCGTACAAATTATTATATTATATATTATATATCTTATGATATAAACGAAAGTTATACCATTTTAAATATATCTGTTTATTATGTGTTGTACTTAATTACTCTCTCCGTCCATAAATGGATGTCTTTATAGAAAAAAAAATTATCTAAGATTATCTATCATTTGATAATTTCAAAGAAGTATTTATTACCTTTTTTCATATTTACCCTTAAATAAATAATCTTACACTTCTCTTAACAATTATTGCATAAATAAAATAAAAAGATAATTTTGTCAATATAAACTAATTTATTTTAATAGTTATGCTTTTTAAATAATTTCTTAATATGTGTGTCTATACCTTAAAAAACAGTTATTCATAAACAGAGATATACTTCAACATTCAAATACAATAACTAAGTTACTTATTAAAAGAACACAAATAATTCCTCTAGCTCTTTGAATGAATCCTCGTTCTGTCAGTTATACTCAGCTCCATCACTTAAACGAGTTGGCTTAAGTTAAGTGCTGACAATTATTTCAAATTAAATTATTATTACTAAAAGCAATAAATTATGCAATTATAGAAAAAGGCATCTCTATGCAAAATTCGAATCTCTCTCAATATCTAGCCCGCGAGAGCGTGCGAGGCTGCGACCCTCCCCTATCCAAATAACTTCAACTCCCACTCCATCACCGTTCATCACAACAATCAAACGGCCAGAAATCAATCCTCCACCTCGTCACCACACTCGGGATTTACTCTTAAGACACCACCAGATTCGTGCCCCATCCCATAAGCATCACCTTCTCATTAGCAAAATCATACTTTCTTTTCTTTTTCACGTCTCAAATTTCTGTTAAGAATTAGTTTCCCCTTTTTTCTTTCTCTCTCTTTCTCTCTTCGTTCCTTCTTTCTTTTCATTCTCCTCTCTCATTTTCCCTCACTTTCTCGCGCTTTCCCTCCCTCCCGATTCCCGGCTTCTCTGCGGCAGATGGAGATGATGCCAATGGAGCAGGATTCGCGCTCCTGTGAGGTTCTCTCCATGCTCCTTGACGCCTTCCTCCGACACGCACGATCTCCGCGGTTACCGAACACTTCTTCTATACCTCTAACGCAACGAATATCTGCCTTTACGACGCCGTTTTGAAAAAGGTCACTGGTTGTTTCTATTCGAATTTCGCAGATTTTACTTTCGTCGATTTCTCGTTCTTTTTCTTCTTTTGCTGTTTAGCTGAAATTCCAAGATTAGGATAGTTGACTCGCGATTTCTTGGCATGGCGTCGAATTCTTGCTGTTAGTGTATATATTTCGTTGTCTGACGGAGGTGTTAGTTAAGTATGAGGAATCTTTCTGTTACGTTCTCTGTGGAAAATTGAACTCCCTAGGGTTTGGAACACACCTTGCATGTAAGTGCCTGTGAAATCTTGATCTGGAAAATAGCGTTAGGAGCTTCTTGTTTTTGGAATTTCAGAGAAATTCTTGTTGTATGTGAGTTTGTACTGGTTCTTGGAGTTCGTCCTTGCATTTGTTGGCGGAAAATTCAAATGGCTGGGAAGATGGAATTAGGTTTTCCGAAGACTAGTATTTCCGATCTGAAAGAACAAGCGGCGAGGAAGATACTGAGAAATGTTAGATCTCAGGGGCATCCCTATGTTGAGCTACGTGAGAATGGAAGAAACTTCGTATATTTCTGCACTCTGTGTCTCAAGTCATGTTACGGTGATGATGTTCTCTTTCAACACTTAAATGGTAGTTTTCATAGGAAGAGACTGTCTACTGCTGAGATTACTCTGTTGAGACCGAACCCGTGGCCTTTTAATGATGGTCTTGTTTTCTTTGATACTTCAACTGAAAATGATAAAGGATTGGAAACTAGAGATGCTAACCGAAGCAGGTTGTTGAAGCTTAGTGACAGTGGCAGCAATCTTGCTATTATGAGCGTTGATGAAGCAGTTCCGACAAATGTTCAACCAAGTTCGGCTGATAATACACCGGATGATGATTGTGCTTTGGTTATTCCACATCTGATGATTGGGGAGGAAACTCTTGATGTAAAAGTTAGGGATGCAGGCTTGGGAAAGATTGCAGCAAGGTTCATTGAGAAGGGTAACGTGCTCAGTGGGATCAGAAGAATATGGTGTGAATGGTTAGGAAAAAAGAATAATGGTCAACAAGATGATGCTAAGGTCCCAGAGCATGATTATGCTCTTGTTATTTTCTCTTATAATTGCGATTTGGGTCGGTTATTTGAAGAAGAAGTCAAGTCATTGCCACCACCTGCTTATCTGACAGAGCCAGAAAGTGAGGGAGACAATAGCCAAAAGAGAAAGAAATCATTGTCTGACCATGCGGGTGTTGGCTACTCTATGAGAAATCAGAAAGATTCATCTCCAGAAGGACCTTTAACTTCAAAAGATGCCACCTCTAGATTGGCGCTGGATCAATACGATGATCAGCATCTTCTCACTAGGTTAATTGCGAACAAGGCAGCAAGGAAAGAATTGAGACGGCAAAAGCGTTTAGCAGCAGAGAAAATGTGTAACATCTGTCAGCAAAAAATGCTTCCCGGTAAAGATGTAGCAGCACTTTTGAATTTGAAGACTGGAAGACTAGCATGCAATACTCGGAATGAAACTGGGGTAAGGACATTTTGTTAATGTTCTGATTGTGTTATACTGTACTTTTTCTTGGTAATAAAATTGATACAGAAGCAAGTGATATTGAATGTGAAACTACATCTTAACACGTGCGTTAAATTCGGGGAAAGAGTTACATTTGTGTTTCATTTGCCAAAATATAAAAGTTAAATTGACATTTATATGCAGGCATTTCACGTGTTTCATATGTCCTGTGCTTTACACTGGATACTCATATGTGAATCTAGCATAATCACAAATCGATTAGTTCTTCCGAAAGTTAGACAAGGAGTGAAGAGGAAGACTGTAGATAGCGGCAGAAAAACTGGAAAAGGAAATGACATGGAAGCAGCTAAACCAGACATTAAATCTGTATTCTGCCCAGAGTGCCAGGGGACTGGTATGGTCACTGATGAAGCTACGGTCGAGTATCCACCCTTTTCATTGTCTGAGGTTTGGTCATTACACGGATAGTCCTTTCTTAACCCTCTATCTTATTATCTTAAACTTGCTTTAACTAGTTTTGTTTTAAAGCATGAATATTTGTTTTGGGTAAATATTTGTTGTGTTTAAAATCAAGTTTATTTGGAACTCTTGCAGATGTTCAGTCTCAGAATGAAGGCAGTTGACGGACGCAATAATTGGATCACGAGTCCTGAAGTGCTGCAGAATTGCTCAATTGGGTTTCACTTCCCTCCACCGTCTGAAGATATGATTCAGGTGCTTAAAATATGTGCATTTAGTTTCATCTAAATTTAAATGATGAGTTTTCATCTTCTACTAACATATTGTCATTGCTGCTATTGTAGGAAAAAGTGGAACCCATAAAGCTCCTGCGTTTCTATCGAGCTGATGATGTTCAGAGTGGGCAATAAGAATTGTGATTACCTTGCGCTTGATTCTCCAAAGTAATTTTTAGATGATCTTCTACATATAGTCTATTAACAGTTGTATATCTGAGCACATTGTTTTTACTTGTTCATAAGAACCATGCGAAGCTTTTTCAAGGTTAAGGGGTAGGTTGGTAGGCTGGGTCATATAACCTCGTAGATAATAGTTAGGGACCTGATTAAACAATGTGTATACATGTTGTTAATGAGAGTGCTTGTATGAGTGTACATTGCTGACATGTGGACAATGTAAAGTACGGGCTGATATCATCATTTGATAGTAATCATTGCTCCCTTTACTTCTTATTTCTGATTTATTTGGCAATTTTGTAGTTAGTTATTGTTAACCAAGCCAACGGATTGCAAGCTGGAGTCTCTGGTTTTTATTACAATAAACAATGGTTAAGGTATTAGGTTCTAATTTCTATGCCACCAGTACAAAAAAAAAAAAAGTTATATACCGGATGTTTCAAAATAAAATTTGAGTTTTGCTATATATATATATATCTTCTTAATACTCTAAAAAGAAGGTATTAAATAAAAAAGATAACACATCTAATATTTTTAACATAAAAGGCATTTAATACTCGTCTTATTTACTCCTTTATTTTAAAATAATTGTTGTTTTGGATTAAGTGGTATATTAAAAGATTAATGTATTTCAACACTATCTTGGAGATACATTGATTTTTTTAATATATTACTTTGTCGAAAATTATAATTATTTTGAAATAGAGGAAATTCAAATTAAGAGAATATTTTAGGAGGATTTAACATTTTTAACAAAATTAATGAGATTGCAACGGAATTGTGAGCTCTTTAGATGACTTGATTATCTTCTCATAACTTTTCGTTGTCTGTGATTCCCTTGCTGTTTCTATCCTAACATTGTGCGTTATTTACATGTTTGGATGAAAGGTGAAATTTTAATAAATAGCGGGGTTAAAGGTAGAATTTATACTTTACATGGCAACAAAAACAATCTTAGGTGACTTGTATATACCATGTTTATACTTGTAATGTCGTTTATGCATAGCTATCTAATCAAGAGCCAAGTTCAACTTTTACATCTTTTTAGTAATTATTCACATAATTTTGGTTTGAGAGTAATGACTCAATAATATCTTTTTTGAGTAAAAATAAATTTTTCAGATTAGATAAACATTGGATATGTATATAACACTTTATTTTTAATAATAAATATTGTTCAAAGTTGAGTCATCGAATAGTGTTCAAAGTTGATAACACTTTATTTTTATAGTAAAGATAAATTTCTTAATTTTTTAATTAAATTTAAGTCATCGAATAGTGTTCAAAGTTGATCCTTATTATTATTTTTTTAAAAAAAGTTGATCCTTAATTTATTTATCACTAAAATTACAGTCTTTTTCTAATATTTTTCTCAAACAGTGAAGCATTGATCTGCTAAAGCTGAGGGAAGATATGTTAGACATTTGACCGGTCTAATGCTTGTTTTAACAATTTTACAGGACATGGAGATCCCATATATCACTATTCATTTTCCTTCGCATGAACCAGAAATTTGTTGCTTTCCATGATTAGGATGACATTATTTCTATCGAGAATGATTCTTTGTCCCACAACTTGAATTATCTAAACTGGAATGTGAAGAACGATTTTCCGGGTAAGATTTGATCGTAGAACTAGTATAAACTATAGATGCTAGTAGTAAAGCATCTCAATGGTGGTTCTGAATCACAACTCCCTCGTGGAATTACCATTTAAAATCATGGAGAGAAACAGAAAAAAAAAAAGGAAAATGGGCTCTTTAAAAACAAGAAAAAATAATCAAATAAAAGAAATCACAACGAAGTCAATGATGCTTCTCTATATGAAACAAATGGCAAAGCCGGCGGATTGAGAATTTCACAACTGTATTGATTTAAAAGAATATAACAGCTGCGGTTGAATCATGTGCCGGCATGTTGAACAAAACATTATCTGAAACAAATCCCAGTTCAATTCACAAAGCGGACATTGTCAATTATCTGTCCGTTCCAAGATTCACTATATAAGCGATCCTCTTTACTTAAGCATGCAAAAGCAGCACTCAACACACACACAAAAAAATGGCATATTATAGGCACCAAAGCAAAATGTTAATGTACTTTGTGTTGATCGTGGTTCTTTGTCGCGGAAACTAGGATGACACAAGGACACCACATCGAAAATCAAGTAAGAGGAGGAGGGTCCATAACCGGAGGAAAAGGTATCCGGGGACACCAAATGAAAAGACTGGGGACGCTTGGAGCTTTGCTTCCGAAAGGGCCTGTCCCACCATCTGCCCCAAGTCCTGGCATAAACTGATGATTGCATTTTTGGGCTTTTTTATATCGATTTCATAATTTTTTGCTAAATTGTAAAAGTTGATACAATTGGGTAAGAAATCTGCAATGACTATCAATTATTCGACAAATTCTTAATTAGAGCAAGACAAAAAGTTTTGTTCTATAATATTCAACGTTTGACATATAAATTTTGTAAGGTATGATTGTATCATATTGAGCTTATTTGAATAAGCTTATGGAAGGAAAAAAATTGTTTTTTTTTCTAGATTTATTTTCAAAAAAAGTATTTCTAAAATTTTTTAGCATATTTATTTATGCTTCTCAAGAAAAGCAAAAACAGAAAATAATCAATTTTTTTTTATGTTTTTTAGAAGCAAGTTCATGTATATTTCTTGTAGAAGCAATAGAAGGGAGAGAGTGTTATTGATTGATTTTTAAAATTATTTAGAATTCAAATTTATCCTTATAAATTTTATAAAAAGGCAAAAGGATAATCTTCCATTAAATCACTCTCACCCCTCACCCTATTTTCACTCTCATAACCACAACAATTTAATTGCTTTGTGTTATATTATATTTTGTGTGTGTTTTATTTTATAATTCAATAAAACATAACTCAATAATATATATATATATATATATAATTAGTTTAATAAGCTTAATAAATATAACATAACATATACAAATATAAGATATTAAATAATTGGTTTATTTTATTTAAATATTTTTTATTAATTATATTCAGTTAAAAATAAATAAAAAATAAAAAATAGTTTTATATGTAAAAAAATTTCATGTGCAAAAAATATTAGAAAATCTAAACATCTTTCTTAGGAAGTAACCCTTCATATATTAATTGTAATTTTACTAAAAAAAATATTTATATATCTACTTTATCCAAACAATTTAATAACTTCTAATTCTAATAAAAAGTGCTTCTACAATTATATCCAAACTTATAAAAAAAATTTTACTTTTGCTTTTCAACTTTTAAAGAATTTGAAAAGGTACTTTTCCTAAAATTTTAACCATACAAGCCCATTCTTTCTACATTTTTTAATGTAATGACTTCTAAGCCTTGCTGTAAACACAATTAATAATTTCTTAATAAGATATTGTCAATTGTCCAACAAAATAACCAAATGATTTAATTTCTATACACTGATATTGTAAAATTTATTTATAGAGTAAACATTTAAATTAGTCTTTGATAATTTTATTAATGAATAAATTGATTCCTAATAAAAAAAAGTTAATATTGATGCCCTCACAATTATAAAAATAGAACATTATAGCTTCTTGACAATTTCATTGATGGACAAATTGGTCCTTAACAAAAAATATTAGTGTTAAAGTCCCTTACAATTATAAAAATAGAACACTTAGGTCCCTGATAATTTTGTTAATAGACAAATTGGTCCCTAAAAAAAATGTTAAGGTTTTTCACAATTGCGAAAAAGGACATTATAAGTCCTTTATTCAATTGCAACCTACTAAATGTTGAGATGGATTTTAATTATTGATTTATGTGGTACTGACTAATTTCAATCATTATCAATTTACTCAAATGCAACCTCCCTAAATATTTCAAAATTTAAAAGAGCATTTCTATCACGACCCAACTTGGATCATGACCACATGAGGAATCTCATCCTTATGTAAGCTTCGTGACCTTTCTTAGTTTACATGCATAATTTAATACTAAAATCCGATTATAAAACGTCATTTCATCTCTAATAAAACTTTAGCTCTTTTGGGAATCATAATCATCATCAATAAACTCGAAATCATAAATCGTTTCATGATCAAACTCTGGAAATCTGTAGTCATAATACAAGATGTGAGTTGTTCTCTATGCAAAATAAACCATGAAAACCATAATCATATAAATATAAAATAAGTTGAATCATGGTATACAAAACATGCAAACTCTTTGTGGGCCAGGACCCTTGTAATGTACACTGAGCACTCTATCGCTATACAAAACACAAAAGAATACTTCACTCCAAGGTGAAGCTCACCAATGACAATCTCTATTGCTTGGAGGAGGTGGATGAGAAGGATTCGTAGCAGCTATTATACTTATAATGGAAGAAGGGAGAGAGGTGAGTTTCATCTAAAACTCAGGAGTAGGCCCTCACCCATAACCCTCTTATGGGACATCAACAAAGATATAAACACATATAGATATATAAAATCATCAAAACTGGTAAATGCAATTTCTCTAAAATCGTATTTATATATGTATACATAAAGGCAATAAAACTAGTAATCTTTGGTAAAGCATGAAGAACAGGAATCTACTGAGAAACAAGGATCTCTGTTATACTTTGTATAACAAAATATAAATTCTCTGGTTATATATATCAACCATGACATAACAATTTCTCAAAACTTTGGGATCCCTCCAAGATCTAAATTGGATACCTAACTAGGTTCCATTCTCTACTTTGTGAGATTGTCCTCTCAGGATAACTTGGTATTAAGGTTAACGATTGGGTTCCAACTTTAACTTATTGACTTCTCTATAACTATCGTCAAATCTCTAATTCATGAAAACATATCATTTCTTTAAAACTCTACTCTGTCTTTTTCTCTAGGTATAAAAATCTATATAATATATAAATACTCTGCTCTTGAAATCATCATGGTAATTCATAAGATCTCCAAATCAAGTCATAATCATATTCTAGCTCTTTAATAAATCATTTAGCAATAATGGTCCCATGAGTTTACGTTAAACAATTATTTCATGCTCTTGTTGAAAATCATCTTTTTCATAAGTATAGTAAACAATCATAATATCTAATCTCTTGAAATATTCTCTAAAATCATTCAATCATGTTATAATTTAAGGAAATTAACTATAATGACCAACATAAGAGTTATAGGATCCGGAACCCACTCACCTGGAGGGGAGGAAGTGGTGGTGTCAACACCAACGGATTCCTGGAGAAGGATGACATCAATGTTTGCCATTGAAGCCACAAAATTCAAGAATAGACTCTAACAACCTCTAGATAGCTCAAACATAACTCTAACAACATTGGGGAGCACCCCACTTGACAACAATGGAAACAAACAACAACCCATAACATGGGGAACTAAGAATATGGAAGAAACTAGCATAAACCAATAGCAAACACTTATCTTGGATATTGGAAGGAGAAGGAATGAAGTGTGATTGAGTGGAAGAGGGTTTGGAGAGAGTTAAAGAGGGAGGGCTTTAAAGAGGAGGGCTTTAGGTTTGATGAGAAAACTCGAGCCTTGGGGTGTTTTTAAAGGGTTTGGCCTCACTAAACGAAACTGCGTCATTTTGCATTATATTGACATTAGACACGCTCCCTACTACGAGTAAAACTCGCTACAGTGAACCTAGAAACTCCACTTGCTACACGACCTCAACTCGCCCAGTGAGCCTCCTGCCCGCCTCTATTCAGGAGCCTTCTGGTGTGCCTGCTTACCTAACGAGGCTATTTTCAAAATTCTAGGAAGCACCCAACTGCATCCCTTGACCCTTAGCACATCTGGTTTTCCCGCAACACGATTGGATCTCGAGGGACTCTAGGATCGTACGAAACTTGTCTCCTGACACGTGTACACAGGTATTACAATTTCATACTAGGCATAGTGGTATTGTGTTGGTTTGTAATATATAATCACTGGACTTAGCATATAGCTATTTTGGGGAAATGACTATGAATTTATAATATTCGTACCATAGTATCTCAAATTAAGGTGGTGACAAAGCATAAGGAATTCAATTCCAAATTCAAATAATTTCTTAGAACGACAAGTTTGGAGCCATAGGTTTCTTTCTTAAAAACGGGTATGGTGAAATATTAGAATGTCTGGAGGAATTTGTAAAAAATAAAAATAAAATTGTGTGTTATAGTTAGTGTTGATTGGGATTAGTGAGTGTCACATAGATCAATAATTAAAGTTCATGTCAGCACTTAATGGGTTGCAGGCGAGTCAATGACCTATATGTCCTATTTTTATAATTGTAATGGATATTATCACTAATTTTTTATTGTCAAGGACTTATAGTATCCTATTTTTATAATTGTGGGATACCTTAATGCTAATATCTTTTTTATATAGACTAATTTATCCACCAATGAAATTGTCATGACCAATTTGGGTGTTTACTCTTATTTATATAATTCCAATTATGTATTGTTACCTCAACTTGTTAGTTGGCTTTCACACTGGCCACTTGTAAAATTATACAAATAGAAGAATTTGATTGAATGATAGTGTATAATATTTCTATACTATCGATCCATTAAAATTAAACTCATATCCAAATTTGTACTTTAACGGAGGAACAAATAAATTATGACAAAAGTTCTGACTTTTTTTAAGAAAATATTCTGACTCCTTAATCTTTTTTCTTTTGTATTTCATACGCTAGGGCCCTGCAGCCCATTTCTTCATTGGCTCAAACTTCTGGTTGGGCTTTTTTCTTTTCACTTTTTTGGTTACCCAGCCTCCTTCTCCTCCATTTCACTCACCCACCCTTCTCCAGAAAGTAGAAATGCAGCCAATTCTCAATTTTCAATTTCGAAGCTTCCTTTCCTTCTACTTTGGACTTGAGAACTGAGAGTTTTTCTTTTTTGATAAACGCTGAACAATGATGCTGTTTCGCTCAAGTTGCAACCTTTTCAATAATGTTTATTCTCGCGTTTATGGGTCTCCTTTATACTACTACTCCACGGAAGCCCTGGTTCGTTCTTCATTCTCAGCACTTGAAGATCAAATTATGAGGAATGGGGACCCCAGAAACCCAATGGCTCCTATTCTGAACCAATGGCTTCAACAAGGCGCTGACGTAACCCATCGCGAGCTCCAACACCTGATCACGCGCCTCTCTTTCTATCGTCGATTCACGCATGCCCTTCAGGTACCCTTCTCTCTATACCTCATTTTTGCATTTAAAGTTCCAATCTTTCACATTTTTTTTATATGGGTTTTGGATATATGGAGTAGCTGATTCAGTGGTACCCTTTGTGGCAAGTTTGTGAATGAAAATGTTTGGTGATTGATTGATGTTCTTTTTGTGGTGACACTAAGAAGATTATTTGCAACTTGGCTCCCTTATAATATAATTGGATCATTGTTCTGTTCATTTATTTAGGCTGCATTTGTGCAATTGGAAAACCAAGTTATATTTGGATAGTATTCAAAGTTAATCAAATCCTTGTGTGCATGGTTAGTTTATAATCAATGTTTTAAAGATGGATAAATTGCATTGATCTCCAGTGAAATTCGCCAAACTCCCTCTATTTGTCCGGGTGCCACTGACCTCCCTGGATGCACTAATCATTGAATCATTGTACAATAAAGGGGAGGATGGCGTAACGATTTTACAGATTCATGGAGGTTAGTGTAATGATTTCACAAACTTAGGATCTCTGAGCAAATTTTACAAATAGAGGAGAGGCGAGATCAATTTCACCAATCCTTAGGGAAGATCAATGTAAATTACCCTTTAAAAATTGGTCCAGCTAGACTCGAAACCAGCTGTGCCTCTGATTTTAATATGTTTTTGATTTACCAACTGTTCAATCACTATTTGTTTTGTTAAACCCAATCCAATGATGATTGGAGGATTTGCTGGTCTAATCTCTAGTTCAGTTTTTGAGATTGTTGTTTGTAATGTTAGTACACCTTACACCTTAAATGAAGAGTTAAGGAAACTGTGCTTTTCTTAGGTATCAGAATGGATGAGCCATGAAAGGAAATATCGCATGACACCAGGGGACTTTGCTAAACGGATCAACCTGATATCACGAGTTCATGGCCTAGAACAAGCGGAGAGCTTTTTCAGAGGCATTCCTGATACTGAAATTGGATTCAAGATCTATGCTGCTCTTCTGAGATGCTATGCAGAACATAAATCTTTGGAGAAAGCAGAGGTTGTCATGAAGAAAATTAAGGAGTACAGTCCCGCACACATGACAGTGTGTTACAATACGATGTTGAAACTCTATGCGCAGTTGGGTAAATATGAGAAGTTGGATAGTCTCATGCAAGAAATGAGGGAGAAGGACTCCTGCAATGGCGCTACATTTACTATTCGGTTGAATGCCTATGTGGCTGCTGCGGACATAGAAGGTATGGAGAAGTTGCTAATGGGGATGGAAGCTGATCCCCTGGCAACTGTGGATTGGTATACGTACATCACTGCAGCGAATGGTTATCTGAAGGCTGGCAATTTCGAAAAGGCCTTGACAACATTGAAGAAATCAGAGAAGTTAGTGAGAAGCAGGACAACGAGGCTTGCCAATGAATCTCTTCAAACTATGTATGCTACTATTGGGAATAAGGAAGAGGTTTATCGAATTTGGAATAGGTGGAAAGCCATGAAAATTTGCAAGAACTCAAGTTACATCAGTATGCTAAGCTCACTAGTGAAGCTAGGTGACATTTCTGGAGCTGAGAAGATTTTGGAAGAATGGGAATCTGAATGCAAAACTTTTGACTCCAGGATTCCGAATTTGATGATCACTGCTTATTGTAAATGGGGTATGTTGGATAAGGCTGAGGCCTACATTAAGAGGCTTTTGGATAGTGGCAAGCAACTAGATGGAAGTTCATGGGACCGTTTGGCGGGTGGCTATCGCATGGATAATGATATGGAGAAAGCAGTTCAAACGTTGAAGAAAGCTGTTGTAAATCAACCAAGAAGGAGGCTTAACGGCTTTACTTTTGCTGCATGTTTAGAGCACCTGAAAGAAAAAGATTTGGAATTAGCCCTTGAGATTCTGCAGTTATGTAGAGAAGGTGGTCATATCTCAGTTGATACCTATGATAGACTAGTAAGTTATGTTCATGGTGAAATCCCGGACACCAAAGCCCTTGATCTGGTTAAAGTGGATTTTCAATTACAATTAGATGAAGACATTCAACTTCTTGATGTGGAGAGAACTGATGGTTGAACCTAAAAGATGTTTGGTGGAACTGAATTACATGTAAAACATGTGACAATCATTTTTCAGTAAATTATGTAGCCATAGCTGACTGCACTGATTACTTTTTCTCCACCTTTTGCTTTGTGCACTAGCGACTAAAGTTGCAACTTTCATCATGATGTCCCTTTAAATTAGCATCATGATTCATTGACTATCATATTTGTTTCCATTTAAACAATTTAGATTATATAATTGCTAGCAAACGCATCCATTATGGTTGTTTGGACGATTATACTTATTAGCTTCTTGAGAAATGCTTGTGTGTCAGACCGCGTAAGTCTGCATGTATAGTATTGCTTAATTTTCCGGGTATTTTCAAAAGCTATCTGCCTATCTGGTGAGATATGTATACACACATTATAGTTGAAAAAAATTTGATAATATTCATTCGAGTAAATTGTTATTTATATAATATTATCGCCATTAGTCAATAAAATACTATCAACATGTCTGCATTTCCGGGAGCTCTGGAAGTGATTTTGGAGGACCAAAATTGAGGTTTTTAATGTTGTTTGGTGATCTAGATGTCAGAATCAACTCTGCCTCTAGAATTAATTTTGAGAGAAGTGAAAATTTCTTATTTTTTATCAAAATTATTTTTAAAGAAATTATCACATATAAATCACTTTATTTTAAAATTAATTTTAACTAAGAGTGTGTTTGGATAAGATTTTTTGGCCTCAATCACTTGTTTTCAACCAAAAGAATCATTTTTCATATATTTGGATAAATTTTAAAAATTAATTTTCAGTTTTTTTTTTTTGTAAAAGCTAAAAGGAGTAATTTCTGAAAGAAGCAAAAATTGTTCTTAGCTTCGTAGTTGTATGTAGATTAAGCTCTTTTCAGTTCAGTATCACTTTTTTCACTTAAAGAAATTAGTTTTTGTCTATTTGTATAATTTTAAGAAAATAATCAGAATCTCAAAAAATACGGTTTCAATTTTTTTGTAAAAGCTAAAAAGAGTAACTTCTAAAAGAAAAAAAATTAATTTTCAGCCCTTTTCAGTTAAATATAAAATTTGAGTTTCATAGTCACTTTTTACAAAATTTAAAATAAATACACCCAAAATTTTAGTTTTGTAATTACTTTTTTAAAATCTAAAACAAGCACATCTAAAAACAATTTTGACAGAATCAATTTTACCTAGAACAATTCTACAAATGCAAAAGCAAGATTGATATGATCATGAACCGTGTGGAGTAGGAAAATTCAAAAGAAGCACGAGTTGCGTTTCAAAATCTAGCAAATGAAACCCAAAAACAATGTCCAAGTGGTCTTTTAGATATGCTTGAGATCACAAAAAAAAAAAAGAGATGCCTGAGATGGCCACGCCACGTCCACTAACCAATCTTCTTCCATAATCCACAATGCATATTGTGATTCGCAGCTTAAAAGCAAAGGTTTGAAAATAACATGTTTCCCTCTGAGTTCTACAACTTTCTAGAAATAGTTAACGTGAAAAATCTCCTTCTGCGAACTGTTCACTCCAATTTAAGCCATGCAAATTGACGTGGAAGGAGACCTCACTTTCCGTAACATTGAAGATATGCTTCAACCTCAAAAATAATAAGTAATTAAGCTAGGAAGTCACTTTCATGTAATAAAACTGGTAGGAAGCAATCGTTTAATATCTCCATAAGTCATGACACCAAACCCCATATACCTCTCACTTCATTGTCATGTGTAAGAATCATGTTAATTGTGGCAAGACTTCCAAAAGATATCTTTTTCACTGACATGACAATTTGAGATGATTTTTTTTTTTTTCCTGTCATTAACACAATTTCCAATTGCAATGCTGTTCTCAATTCATTCTCGTGATATACACTCATAATCTTAAGAACCGGCGTTAGAAAAGAAAATTTCTTTGCGTTTGGGAACATCCTATTTCTCAGTTCTTTATAGTTTACTTGCTGAATGAACTCATTCACTGTTTCCCATAGTAGTCTTACCTCTTTCCTCTATTGTTTATCAAATAAAAGATTAGAAGTTATCATCCCCTTACAAAGATCACTACACTAAGTCCGGAGTTAGGGAAGAAAAACAAAACAAGTATCATGTCACTGTCAATATTTATTCTATATGAAACTTGTTATTATAATATATTTCGATTTTGAGACACCTTTTTTATTCAACACTGGTGACATAGAAACATCCTGTGCCTGCCCTTGCCTATGAGCAAAGCCATTCTATCTTGAATCACAAGTAAACTATGCGAGCGACAGGCACAAATTTCCTCTTATGTACAACTACTGAAATTATAAGATAGTTGTGTTTATAACAAGCTGAATGCCAAAATCAAATACACATGCAAACTTAAGCAAACTTTTATTGCAAGGTAATAATTATAAATTACACACATCTCAGGGCTGAATATGCAAGCTTCTCTAGTTTATGATACATCTGGCTGAACCCGCATACGGCTTGTATTCTATACAGGGCATGTATAGGACAAAAAAATATGGAACAGCAGTCAGAATGAGAGAAGACACAAAACTGCGCAACAAAGGAGGAAAAAACATATTCTACTGAGTGACTTATCAGCTTCGATTAGACGCCTACTGGTCCTTGGGTTAGGGTTCCCTGAAAGACGATATGAATTAGGGTATGTGTATATGTTTGTCACCTGGTTTCCAAATACCCTTGCATATATGGCCTCACCAAAGACTCCATATGTTGTATTGAATGCATTTGCTAGTGAACCACCTGTGTTAAGCATCGGCGATGTGTAACTGCCTGGAATCGAGTTGAATTGTTGCGATGATCCGGATAATGGGAATGATATACATGAGAAGTAGGCTGGGGAACAGCTGTAGTGCTAGGTGATCTTGGACCAAGGGGTCTTCGTGGTATGACAATGCCTACATTGTGAGAATTGTCTTCTGATGATGAAGTGGATTGGCCTGGCCGTATAATGGAACAAGGGAGGATTGAGAAATTTCTGACTTGCAAACTGGACATTGTGACTTCTGCTTCTCTCCATTTCCAGAAGAGGTGCTTTGGAAATTAAGCCACTTGTATATGCAGGGCCAGCAGTAAAGATGACCACAAAGAGTGACCACAGGATCTTGCACACACTCCAGGCAGATGTTGCAGTCAAAGGAGGCATGTCTATCAGAATCAGCAATGCCATCACTAGCACATTTCCACATTTCCAGAGATGATTTATCTTCCAAGGAATCCATTTGGGGCATAGCCTCATCAAAATACTGATGCAAGTCCATTTTTTTTTCTCTTGTTTTTACAATGTGTTCTCCTACCAGTGCTTTAATCTGAAAAGGAAAAGCACACATGTAAGAATTACGAATGTCTACTAACAGATAATTCATCCTCCATTAGTGAAGTTTAGTTAACACCATAACAGCTAAGGCAAAATTAATTGGAAAGGGAAGTTTAAACAAACTTGAGATTGCATTCAGAACAAGAAAATTCATGTCTTTTTCTCAACGAAACTTCATACAACACCATTAGATAATCATTATGAATTTTGATCTAGCATGTCCATCTGCTAACTCCACTAATCCTGATGGGAAACAAGAACCTCTCCAGCAACTTTCTGATAATAAAAAGCATTCTCTTATTTTCTTAAAGTGATAAAGAGAGCAGAACCAAATTAGGTATGTAAAGTGCAGGTAAACATGAGCTCACCTAACCAATTTTATAGTTGTTTTAACACAAAGATTATGTGGTTCATTATCGTGGAACTACCAGCCTATTCAGCACTCAGGAAGAGGGCAAGTTGACAAAAATGTTTAATTTTCTTCAGAGGAGTTTGAAATAACGCAACAGTTTCAATCTCTCATAAATTTTTTTTAAGAAAAAATCAAGAATAAAAAATAGAACCTTCCGAGCAAAGACTAAAGGGTTAGTTAGCTAGTCATCTTTTCCTATCTAACGTTTAACAAAAATCACAAGACCAATTTGAAATTTCTAGGAAGAAGCTCAGAAGAGTAACTGTAGCCAATAAAATTTTCTTACACTAACTCTATAATTGAATTATTCAACAATTGCTTTATGTGAGAAAATTATGAGAGGAAGAGAAGATCAACAAGTCAAGTTCATGCCAACCCTCTAAGGAGCAAGGTAGTTTTGGAATGGCAGATAAACTGATCTAAAAATCTCAGGGATGACAATAAGCAATTTGCAATATATAAACCATTCATCCACTAAATCAATTTTGAGGAAATTTTGATTAAATCCAAAGGCAATCAAATCTCATAAACAAAACCAGAAAAAAAGAGAAAGAAACATTCAAATTTCAATTTTTTTTTTAAAAAAGTCTGAAATTCGATGACTTGGAATGCTAACGAGTCGAAAAGTAATTGAAATTAATAAACCGGGGAAGGAAAGAAAGTGAAAAGAGGAAAGTGACAAGTTTGGTTTGAGCCATGAACACAAGCTTTCTGTTGAGATGATGAGCCCTGAAATAAACAGTAGTGATTGAACATGGGATCAATTGTTGTTTCATCACAGAAATCATAGTATCTTTTCAATTCTAACCAAGAAGAGAAATTGATTGGAAATTTCAACACCCAGATGAAAACCCAACAAGAGCCTGAGCAAACAAACAAAATAACAAAAGAAAAAAAAATTGCATTCCACCCTATCTGTGTCATAGGAAAGAAATAGAGACAGAAAATAGAGAGAGAGAGAGGTATTCGAATACTTACAGAGATGAAGATAAGGAGGGAAGGGTGGAAGTGAAGGAAGGTATGATATTATTATGAATATGAATGAGAAAAAGGGTGGGATTTAGTTTGGAAGGTTAAGAAGAATGGAGCAAGAGAGGAAGAGGGAGGAATGATGGGTTATGATTTTATAGACAATAGGAATTGGAATAGGGGAGAGAGAGAGAGAGAGAGAGAGCACACAGAGTCACAGAGTAGTAACAGTAACAAAGTTACAAGGTACAATTCAATACGACCTAGGAAAGGAGTCGGAGAAGAAACTTCCACGGTTGCTTCCTTCTTTCTTGACATTTAAAAATAAAAATGGACTAACCCGTAACCCATAGCGGCGCCACACGGCACAACTAACCCGCCCCCATGCCGCACCCTTTTTCTTTCATTCAAGATAGAGACATATTTGGCACGGAGATTTTGTAATACACCTTACCAAGTAGTGAGTGTCATGCTCTATGTATCTTGACCGTTCATTTTAATTTTAACGGTAAGCTTATATGTGGAACACTGACACATTCTTTGATGATGGTGTAAATTAGAAGCCCTCACCCCCCTCTTTACTGCCCCCGTCCATCATCCACCTATTTCACCATAGTTTGCCATGGTTTGACTCTACCACCGTCACACCAAGTCTTCATTTGCATCGACCATGTGGGCATGCAGAGTCGACAAAGTCGATGGTAGAGAGATGAGGTAGGCAAAAAAATGGGTGCGTTTAGTGATGGAGCCACTAGTGATGTCGGTGGTGGCGATGGCAAAGGCCCACTGGTAGAAGAAGAAGTTGTATTTACCGAAGGGAGAGGGAAGTTGCGAAGGCAGAAGAAGTGGCAGCGACAAAGTCATTGGAGGGAATGAGAAGCCACGCCACTGCGAGCATGTTGGTGGTTTGGCTAGAACATGATGTCACGATCCAACTTAAGCACGTGATCGGACGTGAGAAGTTCGTTCCACATAACCCTCGTGACTTGGATTTTCTCTATATGCACAGTTGATTATAAAATTATTTAAAATACATTTTCATTTTCTACATACAAATCACTTGTTTATTAATCATACTGGTCTATGCTAAAATTTCATAATTCAAATTCTATAATTTGTAGATCATAATACAAAACATATGTTTAAGCTCTGAATATGAAATATCCATAAGTATTAAACTTTTCAATACAACCCAAAATAGTATTACAATATGCAAAAACATAAACATGCTCTATAGTCCGGGATCCTGCCTATCATACCTGGAGCACTCTAGACAAAACTACAAACACTTCACCTAAGTGAAGCTCATCGTTAAAACTCTAGACCTTGAGAGGATGGTGAGAGGAATCTGAGGAGCCGTTCTATCTGAAATAAGAAGAGAGAGGGGTGAGTTTTGATACCAAAACTCAATAAGTGAATCTCCACCTGTAACTCCTCTTCATAGAACATCAAGGAAGTAATGCATGAAATCATACTAACATTAATAATACTCGAAAGTCATACATAATCAAGTATACGCATATATTCAAACCATCATTTCATAATTCAAAAACAGTTCCTCAGTTTACTTTCATACCGAAATCATATAAGTTCATAGTGTAGTAACTTATAGAGAAACAGGAATATCTGATTATGTCTGTTATTCCTAGTCTAATATTTTCTTTGCTCTGTGGTTCATAAGAACTAAATTTGGACACCTAAACAAATTCTATTCTCTACTCGCTCTGAGATTGCCTTCAGGAAACTTGGTACCAAATTTAACGATCATGCAACCATTAACTTGCGTCTGTTTTCTCCGTCTAAACTAATCTATTCATAACTCAAGTAAATTTGAATCTCTATAACTCTAACAGTTTAACCTCAGCATACCTGTGACTATGAAATCATAGATGATGATTTTAAGTCCACAGAATATGTATCGCCACCGTTCTAAGTCATATGAAGATTCATATTCTAAAATCCTTTTATGTTGAATTTCTAGATTATTTCTTATTAACAGGAATTCGTAATGCTTTAGAACTCTGAATCCACTCAACTCTAAAGTTTGACCTTAGCATAACTGGCTATGGAATCATGTCTAAGGGATCACCTTTTGTAGACATTTGTGATTTCATACCTCCACAAAGTACATAGCCGTCAACGTTCTGATCTTGTGAAGATTCAAGCTCGAAAACCTCTTAATTGCTTATCTAAATCACATTTCAAGGTAAAACATATTTCAATTTGTCAAGCTTGTCATAAACTAGATAACTCAATTTCATGCTTCAAATAGTAAAGTTTACAATCAAAATTCTATTCTCTTTTCCAAATTTGATTATAAAACTATATTATATAAATAAACCAATTCCAGAATCCATTGAAACAATCATAAAAATCTCTAAAAATTACATATATCATCAATTCTATAAAAAACTATTATAACAAACATGGTCACATGAATTTTATCAAAACCAAGTTTCATGCTCTAAAACCAAGAGTTCTAAAACATACTAACTAATAGTAACCTCAAACTTCTTTCCAGAAATCTCTAAAATCAAGCAGTAAATCATATTTTCATGAAAATAATTCTAATGTAGAACATAGAGATCACAGATGTGAACCCATTCATCTGGAAGGATAGAATTTGCAGAAACAACACTAACAGAACTTTGGAGAAGAAATGGCACCAATATCTGCCAAAGAATGAATAGAACCTAAATCAATCTTTAGATACTCCAACTTCACCTCATCCAAGATGAATGAATATCATAATATAGAACCCATGGAAGATGCCCCAAGAACATGAGAAATAAGGAGAATATGAAGCAAAAACTATAAACTAAACATACCTTAAGCTTGAAAGATGAAAAATTCAAGCTAGATTTGAGAGAAAATAGAAGAAAATAGAGTTTGGAGGGTGAAGAAAGATGAGAGGACGAGTTTTCTAGTCCTTGGGGTGGAGGAATCTCGTTTGGAATGGTCTGGAGAAGAGGGGGTTTTTATAACTTGTTGACCGCCAGGACTCACAGAGAGTATAAAATAGTCCACTACACCGTTTTACCGTCCGTAGCCGCTAAGCTGCCTCCAGAATAGCATCTCACTTATTTACATTTCTTAATTTTAAGTTAAATAAAGAAATACCACTCCTCAATTTGGATTCAAATAAAATATTAGAAAAATCAAAATCCCAACCAATTAAAAGCCAAATTTTGGGTTTTAATTCAAATTTGAAAATTCTTACGATTTTATAAACTTGTAGGCTAAAAATAAAATGTCTAAATGTCTCATAAAATTCATTAAAAATCACTCTTTAACTTACTTTTCTCTAGGGAACAATTACGGACTTTTGGTCCCATGAAAATGGTTCTATTATATAGCCCTCTAAGGGCCTTTATGGTCTAGATTTAGTGAAATTCAGGATCCCGAACAATAGATAAAGGTAACTAGCACCCTTCTTAGTTCAAAAAATTTTTCTAACCTTTTTATTTAAAATTAGGGTATCACACATGACCTGCATAGAGCATGGTGTTGTCTACGCATAGGTTGCCTTGGTGAGCTTTTGGTTGATGGCATCAAGCTCTGGGTGTAGAGGTAGTTGGTGGCACAGATGAGGATGGCTGGAGTAGAAGAGGTATGGTGGTGGTCATTGGTAGGTAGAAGAAGATTGGAGAAGATGGTGCATGAATAGTCCAACGGAGACAAGTTCTAATATGATTCAACTATGTGGAGCTCCCAACTTAGAGGGTGCACCACATATAGGCTTTGCTTATTTAGCATAGCATATGCAATTTAGCATAACCATCTATGAAACACGAGACAAATTTATGATCCGTGTCACGACTAACTTGGGACATGACCGCATGTGGGGAATTTCATTTCACGTAAGTCTTATGACCTTTAAGTCTTTCTATATGCATATTTAATATTAAATCCATTTAATAAACAAAATTTCCATCTCTAATAAACCTTTGGATCTTTGAAAACATAATCATCATTAATAGCATATCATAATCATTTCTAACATAGTTTCTCTAAAATTAGAAAACAATCATTTCTCAAACTTTTAACATATCCTTGTGACTCAAAATATATGAGTCTCCCTATACAAAGTATATATGAAACTGAAATCATGTAATTACAAAATAATCATGATAAATCAATGCCAATCTATTTCTATGGTCCGGACCCTGCCTCACGTACACTTGGAGCACTATATTTCTAAACAAAATACCAAAGATACTTCACTTCAAGTGAAGCTCGCCACCTAACTTTCTACTACGGGAAGGAGGTGGATCAAAGGACCCGTAGCATACGTATCTGTAATGGAAGAAGGGAGAGGGTGAGTTTCATCTAAAAATGAGTAGGCCCTCACCCATAACCCTCCCATGGGACAATCAAGAAACAAATAATCATATATAATCATCAGACTGTTAATACAATATCTCTGAAAATCATATTCATAGAAAACATCTCTAAATTCTTACTCTATCGAGAAATTATCTTTTGTACATATACATAACTTTTAAATCAAATATTCTCTTAAAAGCATCAATATTCTAAAAACATAAATAACAGGACTCTACTAGAAACAAATCTCTGTTATGCACAATTCATGTGACATAACAATATCTCTTAACTTGGGCACCTAACTAGGTCCCATTTCTATTTCTCAGCCTTGTGGGCGACTTGGTATACCAAGGTTAATTAACCTTAACACACAGCCGTCTTCTATAGCCACGTCTAACTCAATCAGAAATCTAAATCTTTTCTCAAAGTCTTCTATCCTAGAGTTCACAAGCTCTAGTATATAAAATCAATAAATTCTGAAATTCATATAATCATTACGACATCTCTAATCATTTCTCTTAAAACTCTATTCTTGAAATCATAAAATCTCTATTATATATATAAAATTATTTAAACATGAAAACTCTTGAAACTCTGAAGCTTTGGTCTCATATGACCTAACAATCACTTTAACATAACCTGACTATGAAATCATACCCAAAGGATCACCTCTTTCAGGCATTCCGATTTCAAGCCCAGAATATGTATCTAGCAATTGTTATGAATCATATTGAATTCCATACTTCTAGTATCATAAAAATACTTATTTTCTCTAAAAACCCTATCGTATACTTGTGCTCTACTCTGGAAATCATCATAATATTTCGTAAATCTCTAAATATAATCATATTCATACTCTTGCTCTTTAATAAAAATCACTTTTAACAATAATGGTCCCATGAGTTTCAGAAAAACATATATTTCATGCTTTCATTTCTAATATCATATGACCACGTCATAATTTCCTGAAATTAACTCTAATGATCAACATAAGGATCATAGGATCTGAACCCACTCACCGTTTGAAGCCAGGAGTTTGTGGGCCCCACCAATGGAGAACTTGGAATGGCACCAACAACTGCCATAGAGCAATTATAACTCTAGATTAAATTCTAATAATCTCTAGAGGGCTCTATCCTTATTCTAACAAAATTGGGAGGACCCCACTTAATAACAATGAAAGAAATGATCGGTCCAAATTCAAGATTATGAAGAAATAAAGACATAATCTAACAGCATATACTCACCTTGAAGCTTGGAAATGATGGATTTGAGAGAGAGAAGAAAATTGATGAAGAAGAAGAAGAGAACGCGCAGAACACGTTCTGAGCCTGAAATACGGCTTTTATAAACCTTTACCGCCTGCGGTGAATGACCGCCTGGGCGGTCCTTCTCTTTCAGCGCACGCACTCTCTGTTGACCGCCTGGGCGGTCTCCAGGAGGTTTCTCTGAGACGTTTTGCTGACCGCCTGGGCGCCCATGACGCTGGGCGCCTCAGGAGTTCACTTATTTACATTTTAAGTTAATCATTTATTTTACTTCCCATTAACTTTAAAACATAAATGTAAATAAGAAAATACCCCTCATTTGGATTCAAATAAAATATCTAAAAAATTAAAATCCCAACAACTCAGAATCCAAAATTTGAGTTTTAGTTCAAATCCGAGAATTTCCAAGATTTTCTAAACTTGTGGTTAAAAACGAAACACTTAAAGGTTTGATAAAATTCATTAAAAATCACCCTTCAACTTATTTTCCCTCTAGGAACCATTACCTGGACTTTTAATTCCAAGAATATGGTTCTATCATGCAGCCCTCCAATGAGGTGTAGGATCCTCACTTAGCGAAATTTAGGACCCTGAGTTCCTGAAACTCCTAAGGCTACAGAGAACCTTACTATGACCCTGTATCTGATCACATCCGACACTTAGGTGGGAGCATACGGTGAAATTATAAAATTTAAGATATTATATATAGACATTCAATATTATATTAAATTTATTTTATCATTATCATAATTATTTTAAGAAAATATTAAAAATATATATTAATGACATTTGTTATTTGGACTTAATATAATTATAATGTAAAATATATTTTTCTATTTTTTGAAATGGATTTAATTGAAATGCATTATCAATGTAAAAAAGTTTTACATATTCATCTAATCATATAATATAGTTACTTTCAACCTCTACTACTTGAAAAATTATATAATTTGGATAACGTGTAAACATTTTATACATTATAAGTGCATCAAAATTTAACTCCTTTAAAATTCTTAAAATTTCCTTTATAAACCACTCCATTATGTAATTTGTGCTTGCTAGTTGGTTTTAAACAACGTCATTGTGTCATGACTTTGTAGAAAAATCAATTTGTAAAATCAAAAAATAATTTTGACATATTTTAAAGTATTGGTGTGAGTATCAGACATGATACATCCTATATAATGGGCATAATGGAATGATGGAATATCAGTGCACATAACCATTTACATACCTTCAATTCTAGCATTTTTGGACTTAATTCATTCTTAGAACATTAATTTAATTTTTATGTTTTTCAAAACAGAAATTCTTTTTGGTGCGAAACCATTTTCGTGAAACGGCATGTGAATGCACAAAAGACACTGATACATTTTGCGCTTTGGAAGTTTGGGTATTTTCTCTCACCACGTTCTACATTCAAAAGTCAAAACCATCCATCTATTGGTTGTAAATGGTTCCTATCCTCATGACGAAGATTAGTTCGAGCCAAGGAGGACTCCTCTTTTCAAAAATTGACATTAATGTTATTTTTCGATGAAATTGTCGACAACTTTTGTTATCATTAAGAGTTTTAAATTTTGATACACCAATTCAATTAAAATGTTTTATTTACGTTTTTTTTTAAGTAGTGGGTGAAATAACCAACTGTCATTAACTAATTGGATCAATATATAATTAGATAAGTTATAACACTCTTATACTCTCATTATATAAAAATTAAATTCTATGAATAGTCTTACTCCCTTTATCATTGAATAATCATAACTTTTAAATGTTTACTAAAATTAAAAAAAATGATTGAAAGAATATCAATGTTAGAAAAATTAAAAATAATTTTTTTAGATTACCTTTGTATCTTTTCTATACTCAAACTTTCTCTCTCATTCTCCACTAACATTATTTAATGAGCTAGTAATATTTAATAATAGTATTATTAAAAAAATAATTAATATCACTTAAATTTTTAAATAGAAAGTTAATCAATGACGAAGACAAAATTTAGCTTAATTATGTTACTTACTCAACTAATGAAAAGAGAACTTTTTATTAATTTCCACCTTGTCAACTTAAAATAGAAAAAGAAAAATTGCACTTTACCCCTTGAATTATAAGTTATATGCACTTGAGATTCTAAATTTTAAAAATATAAGTTTTACCCTTGAACTTTTTTAAATGTGTAAATTGACCAATCCATTAATTTTTCCATCAACCGTCGATAAAAATAACATAAATTATCACAAATTTAAGAAAATTAATTTTAGGGCATTGAGTTGCATATTTAAGAAAGTTTAGGGAGCCATTTTACACATGTTTCAAAATTCAGAGGCTAAAGTAAACTTACTTCAACTAAAATGCATATGTTTAAGGGTCAATTTGCACATTTGTAAAGTTTAAATGCTAAAATACACATAGTCTATATTTCAAGGGGTAAAGTATAATTTTTCAATAAAAAAATTGAAAATAAATAAAATATTTGGGATTCTTAAAAAATACTTAATTTTGATACATTAACAATGTAAATAAATTTTACATACAATACAATCAAATCTCTCAATAATTTATATGAAATTTCAGGTAGTGAATATGAAATTATATTTATTGATATAGCAATATGACAGTGTATTAATCCTAAAGCCTTATTTTATTTATGAATAATGATTATAAGATTGGTTTTGATATATTATTGGTGTAAAATATTTTGCATTGTTAATTTAATTAAATTTCACTATTATATTTGTGAGTTTTAGATCTATTTATTAATTACAAGAGCGAAGTAATACATGATTAAATAATTATAAAATATTTCACCTTATCCAAATTGAATTGAATCTAGTTATTAAAGGATTATCTGGTTTTCTATTGCTACGTACTTTTTTTTTTAAAAAAAAAGGATTTCCTATGGTGTTTTGCTTCGATTTGTGGGTAAAAGGTAGATGGGTGTTGATCACTTGATGTATATGTTGTATGGAGGTTGGTTTTGGTTATGGCTATCGATAAGTTCTGTGTTTTATATTTAGGTTTGGATTTGTAACTCTTTTTATTTCTTTGAATTTTTTGCATATGATTTGTGTGTGAGTGGCAGTGTTGTGTGCATAATGAATCACGAAATATCAAATATGCAGTGAAAGCATAAGCTCATCAATAAAAGCAATTTACCTTCCAGGAACTGATAAAAAAAAAATTAAAAAAAAAAAACTGCAAAGAAACTTGTACAGAAGTTTATATTCACTCCATTAGCTAGCATGCTTTGACAGTTTGAGCTCTAAAATATGAAAACTCAAAAAAATCAAGAAAAAAGGGAAAGAATGAGTGAGAAATTAAGAAAAATATTTTTTTGGTAAATTGAAATTAAGAAAAAATATGAATATATAGAGAATGTAGACTGGAGAGTGATGAATGAAGTTGGTGGTGTAGGTTTTGTACAAGCGCCCCCGGAATTAAAAAAAAAAGGACGAGACCGAGTTATTAATTTATGGAAAAAGAAGAGAGGTTTAGGGAAAGGTTGCTAAAATAAGGGACAGCATTAGGTCGGCAGAGCCATGGAGGGATAAGGGTGGTTGCGGAGACGAAATAAGGGTGATTATGGAGATAAAGAAATAAAGGAGAGGAAAAATGGAGATGTGATTATATTATATTTGCTTATTTATTTTATCATTTATCTTTTTGATAATTAATTTGGGTTCAAATTTTGATATTGTAAAACTTATTTACATTGGTATTTAATTAAATTCTTTTGTATGTATGATTTTTAAAATAATAAAATAAAATTCATATGTTTTACTAATGTGATAATATATACTTTATTTATTCTATTAATACATAAGCGTGAAACTCAACTTTTAGTTAATATATACTTTTAGGTTTTTTCTGTGGTCCTCTCTGAGTATTGGCACCCTTCTTATTTTCAATTATTGCCACTGAATATTTATTTTTTTATTTTAATAAATTGGATTAGTGAAATATGTAACACAATCTTAATCACAAATAACTATAAGATATTTTTATTTTTAAATTTTATAAAAATATTGGAGAAACCCCATAATTTTAAGGCTTGAATTAAATTTTATTGGTTGACAATATAATATTATATTATACTATCAATACATATAAATTAAATTTCAATTAAAAAAATCATACAAAGTAACATTAATACCTCTCTTTCGCATCTATGTAAAAATGAGTTTTTAATAATAATGCAATGACTTCCCAACCTTTATCACGCTATTCTATTCAACAAATACATTTATAGAACGCAAAAGTAGTTGATCATAACGCAAACACCTCAATCATTTTTCATATTCATTTTCAGGTGATAGGAATTAAGCTTGGGTACTTCCAAGTGCAAACCAAACAAACACTAAATCTTAAAATTGTCACTTTATAAAAGGCATTGTCTAACCATTACTCCTGGCCTAAAATTGTGAAAGCAATTCTTTAGACAAAAATAAAGTTAAATTACATTCATGGAAGCTTCTCCTGCCAAATATTGTGTTTTCATTGTTTCTTTTCTTGGGCGATGCTACCTTGCCTTCTCTCTGTGCAGCGAATTTCCTATTTTTAAGGGTATATAAAATTTTATCCTTTTTTTATTCTCCAATTAAATACCCTTAAATAAGAACCAAGCAGTTTTTTTTTTTTTTCCCGTTTAAGACATCATATAAACTATGTTCTTCGCCTTGAAGATTCCAACGGACTTAAATATTCTTTTATTCCACCTATATCCATCCTTTCTCTTAAACTACTGAAATTTATTTTTTAATTACTTTTATGCTATTAATATATCAAAATTAATTTTTGAAAAAATTTTAAAGATAGCAAACCAAGGGAAAAATAATTGAGCTTGTCTTCCTCGCCTTTGATTAAAATTTAAAGCAACTTCTTGATTATTATTAGTACGCACTGAAATATAAAAGTGCAAAGTGCTTTATATTTTTTTATTTTATTTTTATAAAGCCTGCTGTGTTTAAAATTTAAATTTGCAGGATGTTAGAAGGTAGCCATCCATTTGGGGATGTTGGCAGACAAGCCGAATCCTGATTTCCAAGTATGGACGCTTTCCAATATTTTCTTTATATATTTCTGATGGTTCCCTCCTTTTGTGACTCCAATAATGGCTGAGGATAAGTGAAACAAAAAATATACAAGATGCTTAAAAGCGAATTCAACGTACAATATCAAACGAAATCTTGATAATTTTTTTTTGGACAGAAGATCTACTATATATAATATATAAAAGGAGATTTATCCAAAAAAATATATAAAAGGAGAGACATTTATATAAATTCCAATAGAAAATGGCCTAAACTAGAAAACTCAATCATAAGACGAACTGTGTTAAAAAAAATGGCACAATAAAAAGAGTATTTTTAATAATTTCAGACATTGAAAATCTCAATAAAAGTATTATTAAAAAAAATAAATTTAACATAAATTGACCATTAAAAATATTTATAATTTTTTATTGTCAATTATTAAATGTCTTCTTAAAAAATTAAGATTTTTTAAGATAAGAAAAAAATTACATTAACTCCTTTGACATGACCATCAAGGTTAACAAAGCACCTCCAAATGGAGAATACAATCAAGAAGATTCTAATATGGTAAGTTTTGGGAAAAAACCCATAATAGCAACTCTTGCCATTGTCATGGACCAAGGAAAACCATAAGCATGGGGAAAGCATGAGTGGGTCCATGAAGCATACTCTCAAAACCATCTTGAAGATATCCAAAATTCATGCTTACCAATAGGTTCCTAACTTAAATTGCAAGAAGCATCAACCACCAACCAAAAACAAAAAAAAAATGTCCATTGTGATTCAAAAGAATTATGGATGCCAAACATCTCACCTATTGAAGATTTGTAACCATGAGGCTTGGCTCAAATGGAAAACTATCACACCAAGCTTCGATCCAAACCCAGTCTCATCAAAATGGAATTATGCATTTCCTTCCAAATAGGTTTACAACTTTCAAAAACACTTCTATTTCTTGTCCACCACAACGACCAACATACCACAAATAGAAGGCACACCCACATCTTTTTATCAAAACCCTTGAAAGGTGCACCACACCATGCATCATGAAATTTCAGGATTAGATGGAAGGGAGGTCAACAGGTTTCATGATTCCAAACATTTGTACCATAAAGACATCGATCTTGAACAAGTGAAAAAGATGTTTCAAAGTCTCCACTTCATTGAAGGGCAATAGACATCATCTGGAGCAATACAATTTATCCTAGAGGCGGTCCTTAGATTTAAGATGAACCTGAAAGATAAACCACATCAAGAGTTGGCCAAACCATTCCATGCCTTTGTAGCACCATTCAGACAAGGACCTAGTTATCTCCTTAAAAACCTAAAAAGAAATAGAAGAAACAGAGAACACATCAGAAAAAATTCCATAGATGTCTATCTTATCTCCTACACCCTTAATTAAGTTATCATGATTAATGGTTTGAAGAAGTCCAGAACAATAGAGGCTCTTCCCAGGCAAATAGACTTCTCCTCGACAGGTATTCCAATTCCACACCAAGTCCTCCCAATGACCCATAATGGCAATAACATCACCCTGTTGTGTTGGTACTTGGTATAGTCTTGAGAATTTTTCTTTGAGACACCTAT
Organism: Dalbergia oliveri; assembly: GCA_030441495.1. Classification (NCBI taxonomy): domain Eukaryota; kingdom Viridiplantae; phylum Streptophyta; class Magnoliopsida; order Fabales; family Fabaceae; genus Dalbergia; species Dalbergia oliveri. The sequence continues at coordinate 9,947,818 of JAMLFY010000006.1, forward strand.
CCCCCACCCATAGGTCTTGCCAAAATAATGTAGAGGATCCATCACCCACTTTCTTTCTTAATTAAACACTATGGATAATCTTCTTAATATCACCTCCAAAGCTATTTAAATCCATGATTTGGCCCCACGCCCCATTACAAGCTCTCTAACTAGTCTATTAAGTACTAACTGCGTGACATATTATGAGTAGAACATATAACTCTCTTCCACAGGGACAAGACCCATCCGAAAATTGCCGCCACAATTTAAATAATAGAAGGATTGCGAATGACTAGATCCCAATGTGGCGTGATAAAGCCACTTTTTGGCAAAATTTTCAAAGTGCACAGGAAATTCTACCTGTATATGTGATCAAAGGAGAAAATTTCAAACTTACACGGAAAAATTACGTGTATGCGTGAAGGATTTGGCATCGAAATCACAAGAGTTACTGTGTAAGTTACTATGCATGCACAGGACTTATCAGGTGAGCACCAAAATCATGAGAATTCCTGCATTGGTTGCAAGGAACTCCAAAGGCTCTATAAATAGAAGCTTGAATCAGTTCAGCTTCTGCATCGAACACTGAGAGCATTCTATTACATATAGTGTCTTCTGAGAGTTTCTCCTATATTTATAGAGAGAGGTGTATTCTCCTAGTATAAGAGGGTGTTATTGTTCTCTCCTTAGAATTAGAGAGAGGTGTAATTTTATCTTTCACATAGTAAAAATCTTTCTCGCTGCCCTGGTTTTTCCCTCATCATTAGGGGGTTTTCCACGTAAATATTGTGTGTCAGTTCAACTCTTTCAACTCTATTTTAGTTGCGTTGATCTGTTTCTATAACTCTGGTACCCACAGTGGTATCAGAGCTTTGGTAAGTGGGATTTTCTTAGTATGCTCTGTGGTTGCAGCTTAGTCTGATCTTCCACATCAAAGAATTTTTTCCCTGGTGCTTGAAGAGCCATTGGTCCACGCGGGTTACTACTCTCCTCATGGTTATACGTGTAGTTGTATACTTTTATAGTATTGTTAACGTATACTGGATTTGTTCCATATACGGTATAAATATAAGATACCTGTTCATGTATACGGCACTATTCACGTATAAGATACTGTTCACGTATACGGACTATTCATACATACGGTACTATTCATCTGAAAAAAAAAGTGACCGTCTAGTAGAGAAGAGGTCCTAATCACCATGGCAGCAAAATTTGAGTTTGAGAAGTTCAATGGGAGTAATTTTTCCCTGTGGAAATTGAAGATCAAGGCAATCTTGAGGAAGGACAATTGCTTACCAAATTGAAGGTAGACCAGTTGAAGTTACTGATGAAAAGTGGAAGGAGATGGATGATAATGTTGTTGCCAATCTGCATCTTGCAATGGAGATTCAGGATTGTCTAGTGTTGCAGAAAAAAGACAGCAAAGGAGATTTGGGATGCTCTTGTCAAACTGGACGAGGTCAAGTCTCTTCACAATAGAATATTTCTAAAGAGGAGGTTGTATACTCTTCGGATGAGTGAGTCCATTCAGTGACGGAACCATCAACAATCTGAATACCTTATTCTCCTAGCTTACAGCATAGAATTATAAAATAACGGAGAATGAACGTGCGAAGCTTCTACTTCAGTCTACCTGACTCATATGATCAACTCATCATCAACATCACAAATAATAATACTACCAACTGTCTATCCTTTGATGATGTCGCCGTGCTATTCTTGAAGAGGAATCCAAGCGCAAGAATAAGGAAGATAGACTAGAGAGCTCAAAGCAAGCAGAGGCGCCGTTGGTGACGAGAGGAAGATCAATGGAGCGTGACTCCAGTGGGAGTCATGGTCGGAGTAGATCAAAGTCAAGAAGAAGGAAGAACTTCAAATGCTACCGTTGTGGCATGAGAGGGCACTTGAAGAAAGATTGTTGGAACAATAAGAAGAATGAGATAAAGCCCAGAAGCATCAACCTCTCAAGGATGTGTTGCGAGTACCTCTGCGGATGGAGAAATCCTATGCAGTGAGGCAGCAATTGGTTCCAAAGGCGGTAAACGGCTCACTGATATTTGGATAATGGATTCAGGAGCATCATGGCATATGACTCCTCACCGTGATTGGTTTTACAGGACGAACCTCTCTGGAGGATCTGTGTTCATGGGAGATGATTATGCCTTAGAAATTGCTGGTATTGGTACTGTCAAAATAAAATTATTTGATGGTTCCATTCGAACAATTCAAGGAGTGCGACACGTGAAGGGCTTGAGGAAGAATATATTGTCTATTGGGCAATTGGATGACCTCGGATGCAAGACCCATGTTGAAGGTGGGATCTTGAAAGTTGTTAAAGGTGCTCTTGTGGTGATGAAAGAAAAGACCACGGCAAATCTATACAGGCTTCAAGGAGATACGTTGCAGGAAGATGCATTAGGAGCATCAGCAAGTCAAGAAGAAACGATGATGATGTGGCATTGCAAATTAGGCCACATGTCGGAACGTGGTTTGAAGGTTCTTGCGGAACGTAATCTCATTCCCAGGCTCAAATGGTGAATTTACCATTTTGTGAGCAGTGTTACAAGCAAGCAGCATAGATTGAAGTTTGGTAATTCAACTGCTCGAAGTAAGCATATTCTAGACTTGATTCATTCTGATGTGTGGGAGTCGCAAGAAATGTCCTTGGGAGGTGCAAAATATTTTGTATCATTCATTGATGATTACTCCAGGAGACTATGGGTGTACCCAATCAAGAAGAAGTCAGATGTGTTCCCAATATTCAGGGACTTCAAAGCAAGAGTAGAACTTGAATCCGGAAAGAGAATCAAGTGTTTGAGGACAGACAATGGAGGAGAATATACTGATGGAGATTTTTAGCATTTTGCAAGCATGAAGGTATTCAAAGGCAATTCACAGTTGCACATACACCTCAGCAAAATGGTGTAGCAGAGCGATGACAGGACTCTTCTAGAAAGAACAAGAGCAATGCTGAGAACAAGGTTTAGCCAAGTCTTCGGAGAGGTCAAACCGCCGTTATGTGATTAATCGTCGCCATCAACCGCGATTGGTTTAAAGACACCAATGGAGATGTGGAATGGCAAGCCGAAGATTATTCTTCTCTACAAGTGTTTGGATGTCCGGCATATGTGATGTATAACTCCCAAGAAAGAACAAAGTTGGACCCAAAATCCAGGAAATGTATATTCTTGGGTTATGCTGACGTGTAAAGGGGTATCGCTTGTGGATCCACCGCCCACAAGGTTATTGTCAGGAGGATGTTATATTTGCAGAAAATGAACTACAAAGTGAAGAAAGAAATGACAGGACTGTTAAGAAGATTACTATAGTCCAGATAAGTGAGAAGTCTGGAGAAAATGATTCTGAAGCAGAGCCAGAGCAAGATGAACAAGTACCAGAAGAGGCCAATGATACAGAAGTTAGGCGATCAACACGAAGACACAGCCACCATCATGGCACTCAGACTATGTTATGACAAGTCACGATGCATTCTGTCTTCTAACAGAAGAAGGAGAACCATCAACCCTTCAGGAGGCTTTGAGTAGCACAGATGCTTCTTTGTGGATGGCAATGTAGGAAGAAATGGAGGCCTTGCATAGGAACAAGACATGGGAACTTGTTGCACTTCCAAAAGGTCGAAAAGCCATTGGCAACAAATGGGTCTATAAGATCAAACGAGATGGCAATGATCGAGTGGAACGATATCGTGCAAGACTGGTGGTAAAAGGATTTGCTCAGAAGGAAGGTATCGATTTCAATGAGATATTTTCTCCAGTTGTTAGACTTACCACTATCAGAATAGTATTGGCTATGTGTGCTGCATTTGATTTACATCTTGAGCAATTAGATGTGAAAACTGCTTTTCTTCAAGAACTTGAAGAGGAGATTTATATGCTCCAACCAGAAGGTTTTGAGGAACAAGGAAAAGAAAACTTGGTTTGTAGGTTGACCAAATCTCTATACGGTTAAAGCAGGCGCCAAGGTGTTGGTACAAGAGATTTGATTCCTTCATAATTCGCCTCAGATAACAGATTGAGTTCAGACCATTGTACATACTACAAGAGGTTTGGTAACAATGTTTTCATCATTCTGTTGTTGTATGTGGATGACATGTTGGTGGTAGGCCCCAACAAAGATCGAATCCAGGAATTGAAGGCACAGTTAGCTAGGGAGTTTGATATGAAGGACTTGGGACCCGCAAACAAGATTTTAGGGATGCAAATTCACCGAGAGAGAATGGAGAGGAAGATCTTGGCTTTCACAGAAGAATTATTTGATGAAAATCTTGCGCGCTTCAATATGCAAGATTGTAAGCCAGTTTCAACCCCACTTCCTGAATTACAAATTATTCTCAGGTATGTGTCCTAGAGGTGAAGCGGAAAGGATGGAAATGTCTCAGTATGCATCAGCGGTGGGAAGCCTTATGTACGCCATGATTTGTACTAGGTCAGATTGCTCAAGCAGTTGGAGTAGTCGTCTTTTATGGAGATCAGGAAAAGAGCATTGGAATGTTGAAGAGGATCCTGAGATACATTAGAGGAACCTCAGGTGCTGCACTATGTTTTGGAGGATCAGAGTTCATTGTCAGAGGATATGTTGATTCAGATTTTGCAGGTGATCTTGATAAAAGGAAATCTACTACAGGCTATGTGTTCACACTTGCAGGTGGACCTTGAGCTGGTTGTCCAAGTTACAACTGTTGTAGCTCTGTCTACTACAGAAGCTGAATATATGGCAGCTACACAAGCTTGCAAGGAAGCTATTTGGATTCAAAGGTTAATGGAGGAACTCGGGCAAATCAAAGATTACATTGCAAGGAATCCAGCCTTTCATTCCAGGACGAAGCACATAGGAGTCCAATATCATTTTGTTCGAGAAGTAGTAGAAGAAGGAAATGTGGATATGCAGAAGATTCACACGAAAGATAACCTAGCAGATGTCATGACAAAGCCGATCAACATGACAAGTTTAAATGGTGTAGATCTTCCTATGGCCTATCAGAAACGTAGGCAGGAGAGAATTGGCAAGATGAGAAAAGATTGAAAGTTCACCAAAAGTGACTTTAAGTGGGAGATTGTGGCGTGATAAAGCCACTTTTGTGGCAAAATTTTCAAAGTGCAGGAGAAATCCTCCTGCACATGTGATCAGAGGAGAAAATTTCAAACTTGCACAGGAAAATTCCTGTGTATGCGTGAAGGATTCACCGAAATCACAAGAGTTACTGGCAAGTTACTATGCATGCAGAGGACTTATCATGTGAGCACCGAAATCAGAGAGAAGTCCTGTGCATTGGTTGCACAGTAACTCCCAATGCTCTATAAATAGAAGCTGAATCAGTTTAGTTGCATCGAAACTGAGAGCATTCTATTACATATAGTGTATTCTAGAGTTTCTCCTATATTTATAGAGAGAGGTGTATTCTCCTAGTATAAGAGATGGTGTTATTGTTCTCTTTAGTATTAGAGAGAGGTGTAATTTTATCTTCCACATAGTGAAAATCTTTCTCGGCTTTTGCCTGGTTTTCCCCTCATCATTAGGGGTTTTCCAGAAATATTGTGTGTCAGTTCAACTCTCTCAACTCTATTTTAGTTGCGTTGATCCGTTTCTATAACTCTGGTACCCAACACCCAACTCCCAAACCAACCATTTCCTTGGGTTTCTGTATAACCTCCCAAGAATTTAACGGATCCCTTTAAGAACTTACGACCAAACGAAACTCCTCTGCAAACTAATAATTTTAGATGACATTGTTTTTGGGATCCTAAAGATGCTCTTGTAGTATAGAGGAAGGCTATTCAAAACAGATTTAATGAACGCCAACCTCCCAGCTCTGGAAACAAGCTTGCCTTCCACATTGAGAGCTTCTTCTCTATTTTTTCAATTATGGGTCTCCATGTTTCTACCCTCCGGGATCGGCTCCAAGGGGTATAGCCAAATAAGTGATAGGGAGCTTAACTACAGAGCAATGCAATAAGATTTTCATGATCAAAATACTATTCGTTTCAAAAATCATTTAAAGCATATCATTTTCTTAACTCAAACTTAATTTCAAAACAAATTTGTTTTATATATTTATTTACTTTGAAAATAAGTTGATTTTAAATATTTTTAATTTCCTAAACATATTGGTTCCATTTAAATAAACTTTTGATAAAGTACTTTTTTAAAACGTAGAATCAGATATTAGAACCAAGGAATTGTATTTTACCGTTTGCATGCAATCATAAAAATGTTTTTATTATAATTATAAATTATTAAATTGTTTATAGATGTGATAGATATAAAAATTATCTTTTATAAAATTACAATTTAAGATATGAAAAATTACCTTTCAAGATATATATTTGAATAAAAATATATTTGTTATATATGATAAAATACTTTAAAAAATTATCTGAATAAAAAATTAAGTCAAATTTAATAAATACTATTCTAATGAAAGTGTTATGAATTTATAAATTAAGAAGATCAGAGCACTATGCTTGACTTTGAACAACATTTATTAATAAAAAGTGTTGTTAAAAATATTTCATAATATTTAAAAAGTGTTACTAAAATTATTAAAAATATTGTCAAATTATTTAGTAATATTTTTACAAATATATTATATATACTATATATGTTATTAAATATTTAATTATCAATACTTTTATATGATTTAATAATATTTTTCAAACACTTCTAATAAATGTCAACTATGCTATAGTGCTTATGCATGTTATAATTTTTTAAAAAATATATGAAATATTTTTTTTCAAATTAAATGAACTCTATATTCTTCATATATATTTTTCTCTCTTTCACCATTTGTTCTTAATTAATGAAGTAATTAAAAGAAATTTATGTAAACTGTACGTAAAAATTAAAGTAGGCTGATGCCAAAGAATCATATAATATGCGTGGCGCCACAGCTTTCAAGTGTCCTTTACCAAGTTCAATATTCATCGCGACCCAAGCGATTAATCGGAAACCAGGGAAATCATGTTATAAACCTCAAGGCTACATCGAAACAGGACATTTACCGCAAGTTATACTTAAACTACGTATCTAACATTTTGCATGCATGCATACTTGCGAGTGAATTTCTGGTAATTATTCGCTTTTCCTTTAAATAGAAAATAACTATTGTAGAAACTAACTTGCATTACTTGGTAATAATTGGTAACTATTTATTATATTTACTTTTCCTTAAGTATTGCGAGTAAATTATTTCCATGCATACTTGCCAGAAAATTATTGGTAATTAATATTACTCAGTTGCATTAGTTGCATGGATTTAGAAACTAACTTGACCCATGTTTTAAAACTTCATAAACTAAAAGTTTTATTTCTAAATTTTAAGAATTTATACATATAATGTTAGGAACTAAAAAGAACATTTACTTATTTTGGAACAAGAAGAGTAAATTACATATTAATTTATTACAAACTTAATTGATCAATTCAAGATGCTTCAACATTAAAGATTCAAGTTGGTGTTAATTGAATGGTGATTGGCGAGACGTCTCATAAATTCAGCTGGGCATAATCACATATTATAAATATGATTAAATGTAATTAAATATATGACTAAATGCCAACACACTCTTAACCCTCGTCTCGGTCTCACTCTTCTTCTTTCATCCTTAGTCCCCTCACACCTCCACCACACCCCTCCTCTTCCCCATACATCGATCCCCACCACCAAATATACGTAAATCCTCCAACCCGACATTGACACGTGTATCGACAAGGTAGTGCATGTGGCCATGACACTCAATACCACCTAGCTACTTCTGCGACTCCATGATCGCAATCCTCTTTGTCCTTCAAACTCCTTCTGCCCTAAAACATCATTGCCGATTCCATCCTCTCTCTCTCTCTCTCTCTCTCCCAATTGGATTCTTTTCTATGAGTGCAAAGCGAAAACTTGATTGTTGACTTTATTGGACCAACATGAGTTGGAAGTAATTTTGAAAGAAAATTTATTAGATGAATAAATAATAATAATAATAATAATAATAATAATGAATGAATGAATGAATGAATGAGAATGTTATGCATGTTGGTTTGTGTCTATGAGTGTTGCAGTACTTGAATATTGGGACTTTGTCAATGAAACGTCCAATGGGGAGAAAGGAGTGTTGGGGTGATTTCAATTTTTTAAAAGGTGTAGCCGTCAAGGAGACACTTTGTTGGCAATGTGTGGGGAAATGCCGTTCCACATGCTATGGGAAGGATGAGGAGAGTTTGTTAGTGTCAATTTGGAGGTGAATGGAGGATTATGTGTGTTTGCTGGCGGAGATTGCTGGAGGAGGGAGGGGTGCAGTGGAGTGAGGATAGAAGGAGAGGAAGGAAATCAGGAGAAGGGTTGAGAGTGTTGGTGTCTTGCCACATGTTTAATTATGTTTAACTACATTTATGAAATATGATTACACACAACTAATAAATTTATGAGACATGTCGCACTCATACGCTTTCACCTAGGCCACTGCAAGGAAAAACATCGACCAACGACTTTATGGCAGCATAATATTCCATTAGTTCATAATATTAGTCTTTTAAAGTTATGCATGAGAATTAAGATGATAATTGAATCTCATTAATCTTTTAAAAGATTAAAAGTAAAAGATGAAAATATCATTTTATTACTTATCATAAATTATCTTTCCATTAGATAATCATATCGATATCCACTCATTTTCACGCATTATAAACATCAGCATAAAAGAGGTAAAAAATAATTAATATTTTTTAAAATGTAAAAAATAACTTATATTTTTAATTAAATAAAAAGTATAAAAACAATTTATATTTTTTACGGGATGGAGTGGCATTCACTTAATTGAATAAGATATGTTGACTCGATAATGAAATATCCTAGGCAGTTTAGCATGACTTTGTTGGCTTGTTATCACCGGTTTTGTGGTTGCAGTATATTGATAAAAAAGGATGGTAGATGATTTGAAAATAAAATAAAGAGCACCGACACGTCACCCTAAAAAAGTGGATATAGCAAAGCAGACCTACTAGTTAGATAAATAAAGTAGACCTAACGTAAATAGAGGGAGGGATGGGGACTACAGAGGCAATGACTAGATGGCTAGGACTAGGGATAGCAATTTCAACTCTTCCCATGGGACACCCGCACTGGATTAGGCAGATACCGGGTGGATTTTGTCTGTGGATAGAGGCACCATGGATTTAGGGTGAATCCGTCCAAACCTTATATTTATTTAAAAAATATAATTATTAATATATTATATATCCATGTATATATATATTTTAAAAAATTACTTAACCCTAATATAATAATATTGTAATGATTATGTCAAACTTGTTCAAAATTTAGTTATTTGTTATATTAAGGATATTATGTTTTTCTTTTGTATCCATAATTGCTATTTAGAATTTAAATATTAATATTGATTATATTTAAAATATTTGTGTTTGATTTTTTGGATTTTGAGATAATTTTACAGATTTTTTAAAAATAGTAGGCGGGATGAGTACTTACAAGATGAATGCTGATTTAAATTTGTAAAACCCATAAAACAGTTAAAACTCATATTATCTGGTTGGGACCTTAGATTCACAAAACTCATCCAATCCACCCACTACCATATCCTAGGCAGGACTTGAAAGTAATTGATTGTGGGAAAGCAGAATGTGATGCTAATTATAAATGTTATACTAATAATTATTGTTCTAATCCTTACTCAAGCATAATTTTTCGATTTAAAAATTTACGCAAGTAATTAATGAAAAGGAAAACTTGAAGGCTGGGAAATGGAATCGCCGGCATACAAGAAGTCAACATGAGACGCACTTAAAAGTTGAAACAATAAACTCATAACATGGCCGGCTTGGATGACTATCTGAAATCGTGTTTATTATGGAACGTAACATACGCGGATTAGCTTCACGTCAACCCGACACCTCTCAAACTCTTATATTATCTAAACGACCTCAACAAGTCAATGTACTGTATTTTGAAAAATATTATTGGATCCCATAAAATATTAAATATTGTATCAACTCATATTTTATTTACTATTGAATGGAATGAATATCTATTTGAAGGTATACATCTTATCTAACAATGAATGAGATGAAATTGATTATTTGACAATTCATTAGTATAAATAACACAAATCATATTTTTAATATGGCTAGACGATAAGCCAAAGGGGTCGGTTGTTTACGTATCATTCGGGAGTTTGGTTACCCTTGACGAGGAGCAAATGGGAGAAATAGCTTATGGTTTGAGAGATTGTGATAGACACTCCTTGTGGGTGGTTAGAGCTTCTGAAGAGACCACATGCACTTAATGTTCCAAGGTTCTCGTGGTTCGCATGGTAATAAAAAAACTTGGCATTAATCCTTCGTACAATGTAAACGAATACGTGTCTTACTGTTGGCTGCTTTCATTCCCGTCAGACCAGAATACGCGTTTACTGGGGGCTTTTGTAAGAAGCAACGCCAAAGTCGCTTTTTAGATAGTTGAATAATTATTTATTTTAAAATTATTTTATTTAAAAATAGTTATTTAATGAAAATTTTTAAATAATATTAATTATTTTTTTTAAATATCTTTATTAAATATTATTGAAGGACAAAAGAGATATATTAGATGAAAAGGAAATTAATGAAACAGGAGAGAGAAACAAACGCAATTTAATAAATTATTTTTAATTTTTTTAATATTAATATTTTATAATTACTTTTTAAGTTTTAATATGTATTTAAAATTGAACAATTATTTAAGGATGAAAGGAGTAAGTAATTAGTGTTTTGTATTTGATGGTGATTATTGAGCATTAATAAGAATATTTGAATATTTAAAATAGGGCTTTTTAAAGAATGTTTTAAGACACTTGTTAAAAAATTTAAAAAAGCTAAAAAACATATGCTCAAGTATTTTGCAGCCAAATAAGAGTGTTCAAGTTTCTGTTTTTAAAAATATTATAAATCCTTTTATAAACTAAAAATAAGTTAATTATAATGCAAATTTTCAAAATATGAATGTAATAAGTTCATCCAAAAGTACAAGAAGGTAATAATAAGGTAACACAGCATACATAAGCCACGAAATTGCATTCCAATAAAATGAAATTTTATCATGCATGGAGATGGGACTAATTGTTAATTTGATGGAAATTTACCTCAAATTGAGCCACAAATATTAATCCATTGCATCTAAAGAAGCAAGGTCAACATTTGACTTGTAAGTTATTAGCATCACTGTCAAGTTGTTGTCATCTTCTAAACAACAAAAGTATTTGCCCAATACTATTTCTTCTTCAAAATATGCATTGCATATTGTTGCACTAACTATTCTACTAGACTTGTATATTTCAAATTAAGTATATGACTATTTTTTTATATTCCAAAGATTCTTTTTAGTTGGTTACTATAGTACCCCTGCAATTGAAAGGGTATAGAAGTCCATTCTAGTTGATACCATTCAAATTGAACCACGTGTTTATTTGACACCACATCATCAACAAATGGTCAAATATTTATTTAAATCCCAATAGTTAATCCTTTCTATAATTTGATTCCAAATATTAATTAAATTTATTTTTTCAGTCATGCACCTATCCATTTTCCGGAACCAATAGTTAATTAAATTCAACTATAACCAATAGTTGGCCGAGGCACAACGGTCAAATAAAACCAATATATGCCAAGTGACAAAGTAATACTAATACCGAAATGATTAATGAGAGGCATCTGGTGCTCGGTGGGTCATTGACCAAAGTGGACTGATATATGCACGCAAAAGATCGACGCATCTACGGACAACTTTGTATATACACCGTTAAATCCATTCTTTTTTATTTTAAAGTATATTATTTCACTATTTTCAACGGATCTGGGAGGTGTGTCCAATCGAATGCGTCAATGGTGTGCGTACATTAACCATTTCCTTTGACGAAACACTACCAATTAAATATGGGCCATATCTCATGGAGAATATTGGGCCGTTGACCCATGTTGCCATTGCCGATCCATAATGCAATGAGGGACTGCAAAACACAGTACTACTCTGAGCCAAAAACACACTAATTCTTTTGTTTTTGGTCAAGGAAACAAATTCCAACGATAAGAGATGAAAAACAAATGTTAGATTTTTTTTTGTAGTGGGTCCATGTGAAGGCTAAATGGATTGTCAATAAATTGAAACGGATTGGTAATTTGGTATGGTGATAGACGCAGGTTGAGGCTGGGGAACAAACAAGAATCCAATCCGACCAAATAAACAGATGACCACGATGCTATTGCCATCATTGGCTACTACAAGTACAAGCACAAGCACAACAACTAAGGCCTTCTTCCTATGTAAATGTCTTGTCCCACACCTGAAGCTGAAGCTGAAGCTGAAGCTGCAGCCTCCGTTTTGGAACAGAACCCACGTGCCCTCCACGCGCCATTTCCACAACATGGATGGGGGCGCTTCCGCTGCTGCTGAAGCTATCTCCTTGCAGGAGTGGCAGGGCTGGGGCACCACGTCCCCGGTTCCAACCATGGTTTCCCAAATCGTTGAGGATTTGAAGGCTTTGGAGAAACACTCCGATGCCCACATGAGCTTCGGTGGCAATGGTGGAAAGCTTCAGGTTCTTTTTAGTATTTCAGTGTGATGCCTGCAGGAATACAATACAATACAATACCCTTTGAGAATAGCTATAACTAGACTGCAGAAAATGCAGTTTTTCTGTTCACACAATGTTTTTCTTAACACTATTTTTACACCAATTGCCATATATAACACATGCTAATCATCAAATAATACATTGATCGCCACATAGAAATGACCAATTGCTTTCTTTCAACAGTCACATAATACATGGTGATCACAATTATCTTTTTTTTTTCCAAGAAAATATCGTTTCCCTTGGTGCATTTTTGTTCTCATTAACCGATTGATGTTGCTTCGATTTTAGTGTTGACTACTTATAGTTTTTTTATGCTCTGTTTTGATTCAGGGGGAGTTTAGGATACAAGAAGATAAGAAACATCGAGCGACTTATCAGGCATTAGGCGATTCGGAGAAAAAGCTCCAATTTTATGCAGCAAGACAAATAGCTTGTCGTGTGCTTGGAAGCAGGGGTTACCTTTGTCAGAAGGTTTAATTTAAATTTGTTTGAGCAAGTTTTAGCCCAGTGATGGCGGTGCGTCATTCATTGTGCTTTTTGATCTTACGGATTATTGTGTAAAATTTGTAGTGCTGGCTTCCTATGGAGGGGGATTGCACGTGTTCAAAAATCACATCCTGCTTGCTCTGGCCTGGAATGAGATTTTGGTTGTATATGCATCCAAAGGTCTAGATATAAATTGCCATTTTTTTTATGTTTTGCTTTTGCGTTCTGTCCATTTTCAGATGAAACATTTATTTTTTCATCATCATGTGCAGGATTTCTTACGGCAGAACAACACTGGAAAGCTGTTGTGGCAAGTATTTGGTGTTGAAGCAGCAACTTTGTGCCTTTATGGCATTCCTGAACATGAAGAAATTATGTGGAATTCCTTTAAACTGGCAGGTCACTCAATTTATGTAAATTTGCAGTGCCTATGGTGGCCATCTATTGATATAGTCAGATGTCAATCTTGGAATTTTTTTGGTAGCATTTATTATTTCTACAATTTCTTTTGTGTAATGTTTCTTTGAGAGTCTAATACCATTAACTCTTGCTGCTTAAAAAATACTTAAAGAAATAGAACGTTCTATATGAAATATGGACAGGGATAGATGGTTATGTTCCGTTGCTTCAAATAGCTCCTTATTATGGTAGTATGTCTAAAATGGATTCCTATTATCAATTTAGATATTAGTGCATGATTTAATTTGGTCATTCTTCCTTGTTATGTTGGATCTACATGCTTTATGGCTCTTAATATACAAACCTGATGATTCACATTCAGTTGCTTTGGTTGTTGATTTACCTTAATTCAGGAAAAAGTAAGGTCTGGTGCCTTTATCCCAACAAGAGTGCAGCTTTAAAATCAGTTCAAGATGCATTTGGCCAGGAACCAGTCACCAACTATGAAGGCATGCCATCAAAGGTTTTTATTTTAACATTATAATGATTACTGTTTTTTTTCTTTATTTGGTTGATTTACGAATAGTACTATCAATTATGCCTGTGCTGAAGAATGGGGTTTGTGAATGACCCGTGAAGCAATATTCATTATTTGAGTTCGGTCAAATTACTTTTCTGTTTCTGTATTAGAGTCGATGATATGCAGTGACAACTTCAAGTGGCCTTCCTATGTACAGAGAAATTTTTTTCCCATTTAAAATCAATGCTACTTGTAACTTAAATATTTATTCATGTTGCTTCAACATTTTGACTAGAGTTCCCTGTTTTATATGTCGTGCTATAAGGTAACAGTCTTCTTTTGATTTTGAAGGAGTTAAAAGTCAATGAAACTCTGCATTTTATTTTGATTGATGGGACATGGAGCAATTCAGCAGCTATGTTTAGGCGTCTTCAGGTAACTCCTGGGAGCCTTTCATCTTCCTTTTCTTCAGTTTATAGTTGTAAATTTTCACAAGATGATTCCCTCAGTGGCAGAGCTAGTCTTGGATGAACTGACAAATTGTGATGGTTGCTAGCTTTAAGAAAATGAAAAATATAACATGCCAACTATTATGAGTATACAAACAGTTGCAGGGGCAGGGGAGCACCTCCCTTCAAGCCAATGATTGTTAGATGCTAAAGTAGAGTAAAATCTTGTTCTACTTTATGTTCTACTCTATGTTCAGATGGGAGATGTTCTAGTCCTCTTACATATGCCAACATACTGCCAAATGTAAGTTAGAGGGGTCTGCACAAACTGCTGTCAATGTTGTTCTTTAGGGTCAACTAAAGTGTTCTGTATAATGCCATTGTCATAGTGTAGGCCCAGTTTAAGTGCTCTGTATAAGTTTTCTATTAAACAGTTCAAGCTGTTGATTAAAAAAGTAGATGAATGCCATTGTCGTGGTGTAGGCTCAGACCCCTGTTTATGATACATATATGCTTCTGCTGAGAAAAATGCAGCAATTGTAGTATTAGAATTTTATCAACCAGGGAAAATATTACCCCCAGTGCAATGATATAATAAAGCACTTTCATTTTTTATGTGTTCACAACAGAGATGTAGATGATGCTAGTTAATATTTTGTTTGATCATGCCTTTTCACCTTAGGATGAGGATGCCTATATGGCTGACTGTACAACAATTGTACATAAGATGGTATTTCTAGAAAGGCTTGACGTTTTTATGGATTCAACATACTAACACTGCTTGCAGAGAGATTTTCTCTGGATATAGTCACAAAGAGAAAAACGTAATATTGTCATATTGTTGAAGGGCTAATAGATCATTGGTCTATATTTTATTTCATCTCCATTGTACCTTCCCAAAGAGGTAGCATTTAAGATCTCTATGTCAAGGGAATGAATGAATTTGTGCTTAAGCAACATTTACCATTTTTTTTGTGTTAATTTGCTTGCTACTAATTTATGTTTTGTTTTCGACAGGATCAAGCAAAGTCAGTTTGGGGAGATGAGGACCTTGCTTGTATATCCCTAAATCCTGGTGCCTCTGCCATGCATAAACTTAGGTGAGTGAAGAGCAAAATCAGCTGAAACTTTTGCTTTGGGATTTCTATGGTAGTGTTGCTGCTTTGTTTTCCCCTCCTTGCTCTCTTATCTTTGCCATGGTCTTGCTTGCTGGTGAGTTTAATGTAATCTATGGCATTTCTAGGGCAGGCCCCAACCATCATGGGATCGCACATGTACCGCAGCAGCGGCTGTTGGCCTGCTCTCGGAGCTCCAACTTCTTTCGCAGTTTAGCTCCATTGAATTGGATAAACAGACAGATGCAATAGAACATGCTTTAACAGTCCTGTTAGAAGCCCTCACAACTCGCCGCATTCGCATGGGAAGGTCCATAACACGGAAAGTGAGGCATACCAATATCCGCTAGAGATCTAACCCAAGTTTTTGTTCTGACAACTTATGCAGAAAGCCTCTTGCCGTTTTTGAAATGAGGAAATTCTTAACCCTGTACATATAGGTTCAATGAGAGGACATAGCGGAAATGGTGGCGAAGGTTATGCGGACAGGAATATTCCAGCTTCTTCACATTAATGTTTCATAAAGGCTCTAAGACTTAAATTTCAGTTCAAAGAATGGATTTTAGATTATTCATTCCATTTAAAACATTTGGATATTACTTTAAGTGTAGCAATAATGCAACTCAGTAGTCCATGGAATGTACCAGTCTTGGATAAATTGATTTCAGGACTTCTATTTCAGGATATATATATATATATATTTGTTTTTCGGTTGCTGCTTCATCACCTTTCTATTGATTTTAGACTTTATCTATGGTGAATAAAAATAGGGTTGTCTAAATAATTAATAGAAGTGTATTGAAAACTAATAAAGAATTTATTGATGTGGTTAGTGAAGTAACCATGATCCCGTGGAATGAGGACACAAATTTGAATGCCAAGAAAACAACTTTTGTGAGGAGAAATCAAGATTTTTATGTGCCTTTGGTCAATCAAAAATTTAATATATGATTGGTTCAAAAAGGAACAATTTTTAGATTCTTTTTTATCTCACTAGAAAAAACCACAAAAAAGAAATGTATTGTTTGCTTCAGGTTTCAAAAATTATTTTGGGTTGTGTTCGCTGGTTCGATATAGTGATCCCACCTGACATGATTAGAAACACCTTGTTTCCAAAAATACTAATTTTAATATTATTATTGGGTCATGACTCATAAGAAAAAAACAACCTTAAAGAAATTTCATTATGCAAATTAATATGTTACATATAAACTGCTTGTTATTTTGTTCACAAGTAAAATGTCAATCTACTAGTAATATAAATGATTCTTTTAAATGAGTTTCTACAATTCGAATGATGAAATAAATCAATTGAAGTTGGTGTAAGATTAAGATAGTTAAAAAATCTATCAAAAAAGATAGTTAAAGAGTTGAGGCAGCATACCAACAAATCGACTAAAATAACTAATTTTTGTTTGCCATGAAACTGAAATAACTACCATGGCCAAGGAGAGCCATTGGAGCTTTTGCCGCCAACCCTGACAACACGCTTCTTCCCTCACACCATCTCATAG
Organism: Dalbergia oliveri; assembly: GCA_030441495.1. NCBI lineage: Eukaryota > Viridiplantae > Streptophyta > Magnoliopsida > Fabales > Fabaceae > Dalbergia > Dalbergia oliveri. The sequence goes on from JAMLFY010000006.1 coordinate 9,964,921, forward strand.
TTTCTGCAATGTCTCATTCTTCTTCTTCCTCTTCATTCTTCCTCAGAGGACAAAAAGAATCAGACCCTTCTTCAAAGATGGGCTGAAAAAGCAATACCGGCCCCTCCACCACACGTTTCTTCGTCAGCCAAAGAGAAAAATGGCTTCATCAAATGCCTTATTCTCTTGCCTTTTATGTTTCTTCCTCATCACCTTGGCCTCCGCTTCCCCTTTCCTTTCTGGTACATTCTTTTCTTCCATAGTTGTAACATTATTTTCAATCATGGAATGTGTCACATTCATTTTTTGGTTAATTATGGTTGGTGTGCTTTTGGCTCATTTGGTCAATCATGGAATGTGTCACATCCTCCTCATTTGGTTTTGGAACGTTGGCAGATGACATATTTGAGTCAGAGGTATCAAGTGGCCGTTCCCTCCTTCAGGCTAAGAAAGGTAAACACGCCTCCTCCTTCCTCTTGACAACCTTGTGATATTGCTTTTGCCAAATGCAGGTCAATTTTCTGTTGAGGAATAAATTAAAGAGTTTCTTATCTTAGAAAAATGTTATCCGAACATCTATGTTGAACATCCTTAGGGATACAATATAACTAGTGGGGTGAGAAATGAATGAAAAAATAATGAAAAGAAATCTTTTGGAGTATTTTTTTTCACCCCATGTGAAGAGGGTGTCTTCTGATATATATCCATAAAGAAGTGTTCAAATATCATCCTTCATTATTGCATATGCTTCTTTTTCATTTTGTGTGTGTGAAGCACAATCTAATATAAGGTGGGCATCAAAGTAGATGTATTGACTAGGAAAAGGTGAATATGAGAGCCTATGTAAAAGTGAAATACTTCATTTGTTTTTCTTTTTCCAGTGTCAAACCTCTGGATTCTTATTTTTTTATAATCATTGAAACTTTTTGCCCCCTCTATCAAATAATGAAGCTTGTGGAGTTGACTTTGAGAACCAGAACTACACTATCCTGACAAGCCAATGCAAGGGACCCAGTACCCACCCAAGGTTTGCTGTGAGGCTTTCAAGCAATTTGCTTGCCCCTTTGTGGACCAGATCAATGACATGACAACTGATTGTGCTTCAGTTATGTTTAGCTACATAAACATCTATGGCAAATACCCTCCTGGCCTGTTTGCTAATCAGTGCAAAGAAGGGAAGGAAGGCCTTGACTGTAGCCAAGTGAAGGCAGCCAATAATAGTTCTTCTGCCTCTTCTTCTAGCAGTGCTCAAGTGGCTTCCTCTCATTCTATATTGCTAATGACAAGTGCTGGTTTCCTAGGCTCCTTATTCCATTTGTTCTGAAAAGCTCAACATGTGAAAATGTGAAAAGTCTTTTGTATTAATTGAATCACTTTTCTAGTTCTAGAACTAGAATGAATTCCAAAGCATGTTTGAGTGAGGATCTAGCTCTCCTTTTGTGCTGAATTAGATATTTTCTAATCAAGACTGCCCTGGAAATTATATTATTATAGTTTCTATTTTTTTTTCTGGATTATTGCTTGGCCTCTGGCTGGCATGCATGGCTTTAAGCCTATGTAATATTCACATTAAAGTTTTTCGGAGATTTTTCCTGGAATTTTATTTCGCTTAATGCTCTTACTAAATTGAAGTTCATATTTCAGATGTACTTTTACAATGGCAAGTATATCAATTATCAAATCTCATCCTACAAAGTCCATGCAAAAAAAAAAATTCTCATGCTACAATTACTAATAACTCACCAGGTATTTTAGAGAAAAGTGTTGAATTGACAATTTGTAATTTGTTGATGTGTGAATATTAATAATATTACCTTTTAATCTTTTTTCTTATGTGATGATTATCTGAGGTGGGGGTTCTGATTTGACGATTTGCTGACATTAGCATACAGGACTCCGAGAATGCAAATTAAGAGAGTGGGGTTAGCACTTTGAAATTTTCATGGTTTGGAATATTTATCTCACTCTCATATTTATCTTCTTCCACTATGACCAAATGACAATATTAAATTTCCTCTCTCACACGATAGATATAGGTGAAGCAAGTTGCACGTACAAATTAATTCAATGATTGACTAAAGCATAAAATAAAATAAATTAATAAGTGATTGACCAAATAAAATAATAGAAAAGGTAACAAAGAACAACTAGAAGAAACCAATTGGGGAGCTAGGTACTGGTGTGTGGATCATGGTGATGACTGATAAATTGGAGCTAGGTACATGTTTAAGTAGAAATTAGAGCTGACCTCTAAGTTGAAGCATCAGACTCTCTGAACTGTACTCTATGGAGTGTATCAATATCTTTAAAAAAATAATTAGATTACTCCCTCTATGTTATAAAAGTATACTGAAATTAAAGAAATAATTGAGAAAACATCAAGGTTAGAAATAGAAAAAAACTAAAAATAATTTATTAAATTGGCCATATTTCTTTTTAATAGTCCAAATTTCTCTCATACTCTAATACATTTCTCTCCTCATCTAATAATATTTAATAGGGGTATTACTAAAAAAAAAATACAATTAATGCTACTTAAATTTTTGAAATAGACAATTATTTCTGGAAAAAGAAAATTTTTGAAATAAATAATTATTCAAGGATGGAGAGACTAATATTTATATGCTTCTTAGTGAAAACAGTTTTTTCAAGTTTAAAATATCAAAGAGAAAATAGTGTACAATAGCCTGAGTTATGCCATAAGATTTATTTCTTTTAAAAATATTTCAACATAAAAATAGTTTATACGAATACGAATGAAAATTATTTGTCCCTAAATAATGTGAAATTCTATGATCCCATCAATCATGTCTTACTATGTATAATATGAACATTTAATAACACTTAAAAATTTAAAATAATTATTAAATATATATATTATTTATTTTTCACATGGTGATAAATTATTGATGAGATAAGTACAAAGCATAGTTTAAAAATATTCTCTCTATTTCATATTAATAGTAGTCATTGAAAATTTATGTAGTTTTAATATATTGAAAAGAATCTTGCTAATTTGTAGGATGGAGGGAGTAGTTTGTAAAATGATGATTTCCGTCCGTACTAATACATGTAGTTATTGATCCCCTGATTGCAATTGGGTAACCACCTTGTGATTGGTTCTTGGAACGGGCACCACATTGGTCCTCTTATAGTTATAATTAATCAATTTTAATGGTGCTGAATAATTGGTACAACGACCTTAGCTTTCGGACAACAAATTATTGAGCTACCCATGCCATTTCTCACAATTATCATGTACCCCTGCTTCAAATGTTTTAAATGAAATTATTTTTATACATTATCTAATGTACAATACTTTAATTGTCAGTAAAAATATAATGTATTGACATAAAATTAATGACAATTCATATAATCGATGTTCCACTCATTAATAATAAAAATATAATTTTTGGGATTTCAAATCTCGAAACAAACCCCGTAAAAATCAAGTCATCTTGAGGGAAGAGTCATCCATTGCCCATGGAGTGACGTTTGTGTTACTTTGTCCAAACTTTAACCAACTCGCGTGTTTCACTCTATAAGGAAGCTTCGCATATTCCATGGCAAATATGCGTATGATCACGAACTTTTTGTGGAGTCAACAATGGGAATAATTTGGAGCACCATTATTCATTTCTCTAGATATATGCTTTTAAGTGATTAGACAGAACAACAATAATACAAGTGATATTCTATAAAGTTGTAAACAGGAAAATGTAACGGGGATTCAGGAAATTCCCCCACCGAAAGAAAATGAAAAGTATAACCCGAATTCACAATGGCCGGAAAAGTTGAAGGGGCAGGAAAATTTCCTAAAGTTCGGAACCCAATTTTCGGTGCCTTCACGCAACATGTGTATGTGGGGATATGATCCCACAGTGCATGTGATAAGGTCAAGTTTTGTATTTGGTCTAAAGGATAGTGGTCAATAATGCTGCATGCCCCTGTGCTTGTTCCATATTTTAATTATCTTTCTTTTTCGCTAGTGGAGAATTCGCCCTTAATTTGATAGAATAAGAAGGTGTTTGACCAGAAAAGGAACTGGTCTTGGATTTTTATCAGCGACAAAATGACTCAGCGCTGATTTGATGAATCCTGGGAGTTCTAAAGCTATGATCAATGACAAGGAGTCCATATTATGTTCACACCAGCTCAAGGTTAGCCTTTCTGTGTAAGTGATTTTTTTTTTTTTATATATGAGGAATGTCTTTTGACATTAAAAATTCGACATTGTTTGATTCCTCTACAGTATAAAAGAATAGAAAAAAAAAAGAATCCTCTAATGTTTTCTTTCTAACCCAGTGTAAGTGTTCTATATCTCAAAAAGCACGTTTAAATAACAATTTTCTTTTTTCTTTGTGAAATGAATTTTTTTTTTTCATATAACTTCATTCAACAAAAGTACTTAGAAACAGTTTCAAGTGAAATCAAACTCATTTATATGCCACCTCGTAAGTTACTGTTAATTTTTTTTCCCCAAAAAAACCAAGGGACAAGATTTGACTACTATTGAATCCAATAAGTTAGAACTTGAGAGTAATCCATCCCTCACTCAAAATACTTGTATCCACCTGGAGGAAATGCTTTTTCTTCTGTGAGCTTCAGCCACAAACACATGTGAGATAAGAGAGAAGATATGATAAAAAAGGTTGGATGTGTGATTGCATGATCACATGGAGGAAGAATGCATTTCCGGAGGAGGATAGAACTACCTGTCTACAACAAAAGTGCCAACACATTTAAATAATTGAATCTACCTTTATCTTCACTTTCATGTACACTCTCTTTTAACTTTTATTCTAGTCAAACAACCATAAAAGCTCATAATTCACTTGCAAGAGATCAACCAAATAAAGATTGTCTCAAAATCCCACTTGATGAAATTATACAACATAACATAGAAATATTGCAAGGCCAATAGGTTTTCTTCTCACATTATGTTGGTTTGCAAATTATAGCAACATGATGGAGAGAGAATCAATCTTCAACCCATCTATTGTCAACAACATACACTATAGGTCCTACACATGTGGTCACCACACTAACATAAGTACTATCCCCTAACAATATACCTGCAACTGGTACCCCAACATGCCTTGATTGCTATCCCTGAAATGGTACTTGGAAACGAAACTAACTACAAAGACGCAGGCATTAATTCCTCCAAAAGAAATAACCACAAATTTGAAATTTCTTCTTCTCATTTATGATATATGCTTTCAAACATTAGACAGGAAGGACTCAAAACACAAATCAGGTCAGAATATCACCACGAAGGCACCTTAGAATCCCGTAAACGTTAGTACAATTATACAATTTTCTCCCTTTTTTTGGCCCCCTCTCAAATAAAAATAAAAGCCTACTAATTAATAATCAAGTCCTCCTACTACGGGAAATAAAACAGTAAAAAGGTTGAAATATTGTCCCATAGACCAATAATTCTGGTCTAAAAAGCACCACCAAAAGAAGAAGAAAAAGCAGCTCCGAATTTTTTTCATCTGTGGGCAGTTACGAGGGTCTCAATGAAGCGCAGGCCGTCGAATCTCGGAGCGAATTTCTCCGACGAAGAGGAAGTCGCCGGCGATGAACTCTGGCGGCCTATCTCAGCCGTACCGTCCTGCAAAAAAAGGAAAAAGAATTCCCAAAATTAAAAATGAGAACTTTGGGTAAATCTCAGATCCCAACGTTTTGGTTACAGAAACTAAAGACAAATTGCAGAAAAGGGTCAACATTTTTGAGGAAATTTCAAAGTGGGGATTGAAGGGGATGATGATACCTGGTGGTGGTGGTGGGAATTGTTATGGGTGGAAGAGGAGACGGAGACGGCGGTCGCGGCGGCGACCGAGGCGGCGAGGAGGCCGGACTTCTTCATCTTCGGCTTGGTTCTTGTGAGAAGAAGAAGAAGAAGAAGTTGCGGTATTCCAAGAGTGTGGTTGCAGATCCTGCAGTGTGTTCGGTGTTCCCTAAAAATGTGGCCTAGGAAGAGAGAGAGAGAGAGAGAGAGTTGCTTGGTTTGCGGAACCGGCGGGAGGCTTTGACGGCTTATATATAGGAGGTGTTCTCTATGTATATTTGAGGAGAGGTTGATAGCAGGAATTTTTAGTTGTTTGTTGCCGTCGAAAATTCTCGACTCAGATTCATTGGAGTAATGATAAAAAAACAAAAAGAAAATAGCAGTTTTACTTTTACGTTTGATTACAATCAATATACACCGGCAATATAATTTTTTAATATAATTATCTAATTATATAGTGTTATATTAATTATAATAGCCGATTCTCATAGAAGATTTTGGAGTTGATATTCATTTTAGTCTTTGATTTTTAAAATGAGTCAAATTAGCTATTATATTGCAAAATGTAAGTCATATTACTCTTTCAGCTTGTTTTTATTTAACATTCTATCAATTCAATGATAATATGTAATGTTAAGTGATATTTCCATGCTTATATGATCTAAATTAGAATTAAGTTTAAAATAATTTATTTTGATGTGAAAATCATACAAAATAAGTCATTTAAATCTCCTTTTTAAGTTATAAAATGATTGATTTTGTTCAATTTTATACCAAAATGAGTTATTTTAAACTTTGTTATACTTTATATAATACATAGTATGTTAATGTATCACTTAATATTACATATTATCATTTAATTAATAAAATATTAAATAAAAGTGAGATAAATGACTAATTTAACTCATTTTTTATAATGTGAGGGACTAATTTGAATCATTTTAAAAGTTAGAGATTAAAATGACTTATGAATATAAAGTCAAGGATTAAAATAAGTATTAACTTAAGATTTTGATTGTACGTTAATATAAAATGTGTTACACTACTAGTGCATGAAGATTAAACTCTTTGATTTACCACTTCATGTATAATTTATATTTTGATTTTATAAAGTTTTATTATTTTGGATTTAATTTTGATGTAATGAATTTTATAATATTATTTAATTATATGTTACTTTAATATTTGCAACTTCATATAAATGAAATAATTTCATTATATGACTATGGAATAAATCAAAATTAAATTTTATTATTTTTAATTATTTTATATTTTTCTAAGGATTTGATTTTAATACATTAATTATTAGAGTTTAATTTTGATGCACTAAATTTTTTAATATAATCATCAATCATAATTTACCATATCAATAAAATATGGTTAACTCTCAACTACTTCAAAAGTCATATATATAAGAGAATTTGATTAAATGACGTTAAAAGAAATTTGTTCAGTTAATATATTTAAATCAAATCCTAATTATCATCTAATAATGTATAATTACAAAAATAAATAATTAAATCTCATATTATTATTTTAAAAAGAATTTAATTGAAATGTATTAACAATATAAAAAAATTTTATACGTCCATCTAATAATATAATGATATATCATCAAATATGATTATTTTTAATTCACTATTTGAAAAATTATAGAAAAGAAGAAATTTAATTAAATGATAGTATAAAATTTTTAAAATATATATATAAATAAAAATAATTCAATCAAATAAAAACTAATATATCAGAATTAAAATATAAGTGAATCAAATTCAAATAAAATACGAAATGCCAGCTTTTACTGCTATTCTTGAAGTTGATGTCGACTTTGTGGCGGTAACAAGTGAAAAACTTACGCGGCAAATATTCTTTGTTTTCGTTCACCAAGACAAATAATCATTAAATTTCAAGCTTAATGAGACAGTTTAATTAGATAATTACAGTACACAGAAACTAAAGTCAAGTAAAAAATCCATGGTGTTGCTTCTGCAATTGCAAGAGAATATGTTTCTTCTAGAAACTGGGCCATGAATCCGCGGAGGGTAATTTGGTAAAACAAATACAATTATTGAGAGGCTTTGCGCGGCTCGTCGACGTTGATCTTTCGTTGCTCTTGGAATAGACCTTACATTGAATGTTGTCCTTATTGGATGATTTTTATGAGGGCCCAACCAATCAGTAATCGACAAGTGGGTGGTACCGATGAGGCAAACGAGGCATCACCGTCGTCACAAGTTCATTTTCAAAGTTGTTTTGCAAAGCCTTCATTTTAGTATTTATTTTGGATGAGGCAGGTGGCCGAGGGATACCGGAGAGAATGGGACGGGTGGAAAGCCCTATCACGGCATGATACTTGGCCTAATTTCCACCTTCCCTTAAATTGCTGATGAGCAGTTTAATCCCACATGTAACTGGGTAAGGTAAGCATCAATTCCCATAAGCCATAACTAATGGGAAGAAACTTACAAACTGCCATACCAAAAGCCAAACACACCACTTCTCCCTAACATCAAGGCTAATTAGACATATTTTTGATAGCTACCTATTATTAATTTAAAGTTTAAGAATTTATCTATCCCATATCATAAAGATTTATAGGAGTTTAATATATTCATGAATTTTATTTTTAGAAAGAGAAGATATTTGGGGTATTTTACTAACCCATCAAAATCTTTTAAAATTCCTATTTTATAGTTCTCAGGATTTTAAACTGATTATTATTTAATTTATAATATTATTCTTATTAAAATTTCAAAATATCATTTATACCAATTAATATAAAGCATACTAACTATACTAAATTAATTTAATAAAAATAAAATTGTAAAAATATATTTTAAGTCTTTTATTTATTTCCATTATCAATTTTTAAACTCGTAAATAAAATTGATTAAAACCCTTTAAAATTCTTCATTCTCTTTTCTTTTATTTTTCTTTGATAACTCTTTTTCTATTCCCTCAAAACTCTTGAGCATACCCTAAAAAATCAGCCTGGTCTTTCGATTATGATATTTTTATTTTGCCAAGCGGCCATTTTAAACTTTATCCGGAACTCTAGCTAATGGAATATTATTGATTTGAAAGGTTAATTAGGCCCCGTGTCTTGTGAGATCATCTTGCTTAGTCTAACCAACGTGCCACTTATATCATACTAATACTGTTAAATAGTTCTTTGTAGATTAAACACCTCTATTAATCTCTGGCTAATTTTGACCCTCTGTTCGGAGCTATAACTCTGGTGACCGAAACTGATTTATTTGGAAGGTAAATAATATTTAACACCCTACAAGTAGATATCTAATTAGGATGCTCACCTCTGGTGATGGAAAGTGATTTATTTGGAAGGCAAATGATATTTTAATACCAAAATAAGTGTAATTAACACTCACTTCATTACTATTGGATGTGATGGTACCTACTTTTTCCATCAATCTATTACATCCAATAATAATGGAGTAATCTAATTAGACATTTACTTTTGATGTTAAAATATCAATACTTTATTTGGAAGTATCCCTTGTTGATGTGAACTTTCCTTTGCCATTGTATATGGCAATATAAAACTTTAAAAATATTATTTATCCTCATAAGATATTAGGATACGTCGACTTATATTTTATCTATCATTAATGATGTGACTCTACTTGAATGTGCGCCACATCCCATCCAATCCTGGATGAAGATAAGCATTATGTCCTTTGTATTGTAAGGACAAATAACATAACTTTAAAACTTTAAGGATATGTTTAGATTGACGGAGTTGGTAGAGTGAAGCAGAGTGATATTTTAGTTTGTTCTATTGTTTATTCCAAATTTAAATGAATGGAGTAGATAAATGAATTTCATTCTATTCAATTTTATCCATTCTTCATAATTTGCTTCCCAAATTGAGAGGAATGAGATGAATAAAAAATATCCAAATAATAAAGTGGATCAATTATTCTATTTTACTTTACTTCATTTTATTTTATTCATTATACTCTGCTATGCTCCATTAATCCAATCATTCGCTAACGAACCAAGTGGAGGCATATAATATAATTGCACTAGCAAACTGGAACCAGCAACGCCACGCATGCGTGAAAGTTACTTTAAACATAAGGTTAAGAACTTAAGTTAATTAACACCCTTCATTATATCAGTTTAAAATTATTGATATAAAAACTTATTTAATGTTCCTTAAAATTTAAACATATTGAATATTTTATATTTTAAACATTTTTATTGTAATTTTTTAAGTTTTCAAGATGCTCTTATTATCAGATTATACACTTGATTTTTCAAACATTTTTTATTGTAATTCTTTAAGTTTTCAAGAAGCCAGTTATTATTGGATTCTACAATTAAAATATGCTAAAGGGCTATAAACACACACACATATATGTGTAATAATTTGAATACTACCTATAATAATATACAGAATTGAATCGAAAGTTAAAAGTAAGAATTCGAATGTGAAGGTGCTTGCTCTCGGGCCAGTCGTTTAGCACCCAAAATGAGTGGATGGTTCTCTCTCCTCTAGGACCACTCAATTCCAATTTCCAAGTCAATATCAAGAAGCATGCGCAATCTTAATTCCTCGCGCAAAGCCACAAACAATGAGATTTTTTTAAAGGCACTTTTGTCGTGTTTCATGAAGCATCTGCAATCCTATTTTCTTTTTATTGTGCATGAAACATGTTCCTTCTGTTCTGCTTTGTTCGTCGTTCGTTCTTGCGCTTGTTTATCAACCCTTTTCTTTAGTTTCTTTTTAATAACTACTAATACATCCAGTTATTAGAAAATGCTTAGACAGTAAGTATGTTAGAAAATTAAGGGTGAGATGATCCAACCATCACTTAAAACACCGCGCGCACTGATGATCACTGATCTTCTAGCTAGTGATAAAAAAAGTTGTCCCTATAATACAACACTATTTTCTAAACAATTAAGTTTCGGTTAGTTTCGTCCGAGGAGCTAATAATTTAGAAATATTATTTGTCTCACCATTTATGAGATATTATAACACATTCTTATATTTAATCAAATAGGTGTGATCAACTTATTTAGGATCCACATCTCATCTAATGATAGAAAAGCGTGTTTTGTCCATAATGTGTAGGATAATAACACTACTCAACATTTCAAATTGATATATTCTAAAATATAAAAGATTCAGATGAAGTTCTCCTTAGGAAGTCGATTAATTTTTCTTTTTCTTCGTTCTTTTGTTTTTGAGGGGGCAGGGGTGGTTCAGGTTCAATGTGTTGAGGTCACCTTCGATAATTAACCTTATTAACCTATTCGCAAAGCTTAACTTTCTCGTACATTTTATTACCTGACATGACAAGCATTTTTATTTATATTTGCATGTAAAGGCTGGCTTCTAACAGCCTCCAACGAATTAAAGTCCAAATCAGGTTTGATGACCAGCATATAGTTTTATACTTTTACACGTTCCAAATTTCTTCCCATTTCAAAGCTCCCATGCGTACATCATCGTATGCCTGATCATACCCTGCAAAAGAATGGAACCTCTACCAATCAGTCAATCATGTAACTAATTTTTTAAGTGAGTAATTTGCATACACATACTTAATTCTATAACAATTTCATTTTGACATGTTTCAAAGAGTATAAATTTCAAGTGATATCACAATATAATAAAAATGACAGCATAATGAACGACACTCCACCCCATAAGCTATTTTAGGATTTAAACCTTTAAGTCATAAAATATCTATCTTATAGTTGCGTTGAGATTTACCTTCAAATGACATCACAATAGTCAAACCTTTTTTTAATAACTTGACAAACATTATATAATTGAGTATCATATATAGTATAAAACAAACATTTCACATCAAAATTGAATTCATGTGTGTGTAGCTGTGTATATATGCATGTATTTCCTTACTTGGAGCAGTCCATGCTATCAGAAATGGGAAAACTGAGGGTGGTATTGCACATAATAGGAAGATTTTGTATCCAGGATGGGATCAATGCTGGTTCCACCCCTTGTTCCAGAGCTCAATGCACCAGCAAATGGTCCTGGGGCCTATCATGCGTTTGGCCAATATGTTAAGCTTGTCCACGTGTTGGCAGCACCTTTTTGAGGGCCTACTATAATCATGCCGAGTCGACCCCACCAGGAACCCTATGCAATTGCGAAGGTATTCAATTATACGGTCACAAACAAAAGAGAATGGAGAAGGCATCACTTCTGTTGCCTCAGCCATGTGTAACACACAAACCAGAGACAATGCTAGTACTAGGATGCTCAAAATGCTAGTACTTTGAGCCATATTGTGGATTGGATGCACGAGGTTAATGCTTAAATGGGGTTTTAAGATTTATAAGTAGCCCATATATATATATATTGAATTGCTAGCTATTTCTTTTATCTTCTTTTTTTTTATCATGTTAAAGTTCAATTTTTTCAATTATAATATTTTGTTTAATCTTATTTCAATTGCCATTTACAATAAATGCTATAATATTTCATATAGGGTATTTAGGTTGCATTGATGATAGAGATATATGAAGATGATTTTTTTTAAAATAATAATAATTAAGATTATTTTTCAGCTTTTAGTTTTTTTCTTCTATATTTGTGTCTTTATATTTTGTTTGTTTAGCCTTCATACCTCATGCGCTATTATCTCCTTTATTTTTTATTTATTTTTTAATAATCTTATATGCATAATAAATTAATTCAATATATAGTATATTAAGTTGATAAAATGTGGTTTAAGAATATGCAAATAAAATATGATGATACTTATTCAAATATCTATTTTTAATAATAAAAAAGGATTATAAAAAATAATAAAAAGGAAGGGTTTAGTGATATTCAAAATAGATAGATCATATGTATTATTTAAATGATAAAAGAGATATTTCATTAAATGTTAATAATCTTCAATGATATTTTAATGATATATAATAATTATGATTGTGATTTTTTTAAAAATAATTATATATTAAAGTTATAAAAATTGTAACCTTAAATTATTCTAAGAATTACACTTAAAACTTTTATATATAGCTAGAATATTAGTATTATAAATTATAGATTATAGATATACATATTGAATTGCTAGCTAGCCAGAATAGATATTTAATTAATTTCATGCCACATTCGTGTTCCTTAAATTCCTCAAATCCAATTAATTATACACTTGCCCTCTACGAAAGCAAAACTATATGTATCTGTATTATAATATCCAAAAATTAAAATTGAAATAAAAAATTGCTTGCATCAGACGATTGCTTTTCAGATTTGGAGATCCAGCTAGCTGCAAAGCTTTCCATAATTTCCTGAAATGGGTGGGCAATACATAAGGGAGGGGACCATATGAACTTGTGTCACACGGCAAAGGGCACGGCAAACAAATGGAGTAATCTGTATCTCAGCCAAAATATCCCCGGGATATTTTTTTTGACCAATAATTTAACATTCAAATCCAATTGGGCTTTTTGTTCAACATTCTTTGCCAATAATTGAACCTCAACACTATAGATATTAAATTCTTGAACCGATGATCGATTCAATTAAGATAACTAGATCATTGATTAATGAAATCAGATTTAATTCGATACATATGTAGAAATATAACATAATTCAAATATACGTGTACCATATATTATTCTCGACATATTTAACACAATATGTTGCATATTATAATTTGATGGTAGAGGACCCGGTTCACAGGTCCACCAGTCAAGAGCGAAATGATTGGCTCCAGGGAAGGCTAATAGAAATTATCGAATCAAATCAGGACTGTATTTTGATGAATTCACATGGGGAATATATGTTTTATATTCCGTTTCTTCTTTTCCCTTTCTGGCTATCTATAATTGGTTGTTTAGTGGTTATTGTGCACAGAAGAATGTGACATTAGTAACCCCTTAACAACTACATTATGGATTGCTATAGCCCTGTCGATATACGGTTTACTTATATATGAATTTTAGATACACCAAACATGCAATAATTTGCTTTTTACGGTCAAGTTGCAGAGAAATATCGTGCTATTTACGATGAGAAGGTAAAAAAGGAACTAATCCAATATCTTGGTACTATTGATCAACATATTTTATTCATACAAGTGTACTGTTATTTGTACATGTACGTAGCACATTATGTCACTTCCTTTGCCACTAATGGCACTGGTAACGTGCTAAAGAATATGTATGAGGAAGTGAAATTAAACTAGTTAAAAGTTAAACGAGATCCAATTATTGAACTCGGATGATGCCAGATGTTCAAGTACTGCACAAGCTATATATGCTGAATTGCCAAGAGAAATTATCTGGAGATGCATGGACCTTCTGCAATATATCATTAATTGCCAGGAGCAATTATTCCGTGTACTTTATATCATTCATAGTCAGTTGGAGGAGAGAGCGATTAATTATATAATAAAATGAATGATTAATTAATTATGAAAGGGTGAAAACTCATTTGGGGGTCCGGAATTACTAATTATCTTATTATATTCACTAAATTCAATAAAAATATAGTTAATATTAATTATTTATGTATTAATTCCTAAAAATCCAAATATTGTATAAAATTCTAAAAGCAAATATCATTCCTCTATACATAAATTTTGAATTTCATCATGATCAGAGAAGTTTACTAATAATTAGAAGGTAACTAATACAAGTGGGATGTAACCTCTATATAGGCTAATTACTACAATTAATTACCAACTAACTTCTAATATCACATACTCCTTCTATCTATGAATACATATTTTTTAAGGTTTTGGTACATTGATCAAGAAACTATTCAAAATACACAAACACACCTAAAAAATAGTTTATATTTACACGACTATCCTTATATGAAATTGTGCAATAATTATTACAAGAAAAGTTTGGGTGTGTAGAGAGAGAATATATGTGTAGGGATAAAAGTGAAAATGAACAATTAATACCTCACTGAAATTATCAAATAATAGATAATATCGGACAATTTCTTTTTATTAAAAAGGCAATTATCCATGGATGGATGAAATATACTCTAATAATAAAAACAACTTCTAATATAGCTTATTTGATTGTCATACATGGGGCTTCTTAATGCTCATATGCAACTTCTCAACGCACTTTTTGTGAGAGGAGAAAATTTTTCAATTGGCCAAAATCCATTCGCACTTCTAAACAAACATATCCTAAATTTTGGTATTCAATGTGTTCACTTATGTGCTTGTTTATATATTGACCCTTTTCTTTAATTTCATTTTAACAACTTCTAATACATTCAGTTATTCAAAATTGCTTAAAAAAAAAAAACTTTCTTCGATCCTTAATATAGGTTGTTTTTGAGCTATGCATAAGAATTAAGGTAATAATTGAATTTGATTTAACTTTGTCATTCATGTATCATTTAACCTTATCACATTCTCCCTCTAACTAGATATTCTAATAAACTCATATTCACTTATTTTCTCTTCAATTAAATAGAGAGATAAAACAAGTATAAAATAATTAATGAGTCATTAAAATATGAAAATGACCTATATTTTAGACTAGAAAAAAAAATTTAAAAAATGACCTATGTTGAGAACCCTAGCGAGTGAGTTTATTTAGATGATCCAACTATTACTTAAAGAGTGGCCATTTCAACATCCAAAAGTGTCATTGAGACACCCACTTAACAACCATTGGATGTGATGTGATGGATGTAGTGTATGGGATCCACCATCACATCTAACGTTATTAGTCTTGTTCAAATACACCTACTTTCCCCTGTTTAAATAACATTTTTGTTACTTAAAACACCGCACTTATCTTCAAGGTAGTGTTAAAAAGGTTGTCCCTAAACTACAATACAACACTATTTACTAACCAATTAAGTTTCGATTAGTTTCGTTTGAGGAGCTAACTATTTAAATTGATCTATTCTAAGATATAAAGGATTCAGATGAAATTCTACTTTAGAAGTCAATTAATTTTTCTGTTTTGTCCCCCTTTTTTTTTCAAGAGGGGGTAGGGGTTGGTTCATCAAGTTCAATGTCTATGTTGAGGTCACCTTTAAATGAACAATTAACCTTATCAACATATTGCGAGGCTTGTGTTTCTTGTACCATTTTATTACCTAACAACACGACAAGTATTTTTATTTCAACTTGACATTCCATTATAGTTCCATGTCAAGGCTGGCCTCTAACAAACTTAAGTCCAAATCAGATTTGATGACCGACGTGACATAGTTTTATACTTTTATATGTTCCAAATTTCTGTCCCAAATTTCTACCCACTCAAAGCTCCCATGCGACATGCGTACATCATCGATCGTATGCCTTAAACCCTGCAAAAGAATAGAACCTCTGCCAATCAGTTAATCATACATATATAATTTAACATTTTCCTTTCTCTTTTCACTTAAGATGATATGCACTTACCACAAATATATTTATATGCACACAGATTAATTTGCATACATATACTTACTTTAATATCAATCACATTTTGACATACTTTAAAGAGTATAACTTCCAAGTGATATCATAATTGTCAAGCTTTTTTAATAACTTGACATTATATAATTGAGTAACATATATAGCATAAAACAACACTTTACATCAAAATTCATTTCATGTGTGTATATATATGTATGTATTTCCTTACTTGGAGCAATCCATGCTATCAGAAATGGGAAAACTGAGGATGGTATTGCACATAATAGGAAGATTTTGTATCCGGGATGGTATCAATGCCGGTGTGACCCCCTTGACCATGACCTGAATGCACCAGCAAATGGTCCTGGGTCCTGTCCTGTGTTTGGCCAATATGTTAAGCTTGTCTACGTGTTGGCAGCACCTTTTTGAGGGCCTTCCATAATTTGGAGACCCCACCAGGAACCCCAAGCAATTGGGGAAGTATTCAAATATACGCTCACAAGCAGAAGAGAATGCAGCATGCTGCACTGGTTCTGTTGCCTCAGTCAAATGTAACACACAAACCAGAGACAATGCTAGTACTAGGATGATGCTCACAATGCTAGTACTTTGAGCCATATTGTGGATTGAATGCACGAGGTTAATGCTTAATGGGGTTTTAAAATTTATAATTAGACCAGATATTGAATTGCTAGCTATAATAGTAGATATTTAATTAATTTCATGCCACATTTATGTTCCTTAAATTCCTCAAAACCGTTGAACTAATTAAGCACTTGCTCTCTACGAAAGCAAAAACTATATGTATCTGCTAGATTCGAAAAAATAAAAAAATGTATCTGTAGTGTAATCCAAAATTTAAAATTAAAATAAAAAGTTGCTTGCATCAGATGATTGCTTTTCAGATTTGCAGATCCAGCTAGACACAAAGCTTTCCATAATTTCCTGAATTGGGTGGGCAATACATAAGGGAGGGGAGGGGACCATGAACTTGTGTCACACGGCAAGAGGTATGGCAAACATACGGAGCAATCTATATCTCAGCGAAAATATCCCCGGGAAAGATTTTTTTTGGTCTAATAATTTAACATTCATATCCAATTGGGCCTTTTGTTGGACATTCTTTGCCAATAATTGAACGGCAAAGGTAAATGATTGATTATGAGCATTTGTAGTGTAATGGAAGAGCGTCTACGTTATATTCTGGGTATTCTATTAAAATTACATAGTTATTATTGGTTAATTTTTTAGGTTTAGACTTTTGTTGTCAAGAGAATTAAATGTATTATACTGAGGTTTCTACCTGTTTCCTTGTTCTTAGGCTTAGGCTTTTTTTATTAATCAATGAAACTTTTCTTTTTTTATAAAAAAAATGTGAATGACTGGTTGCAGGGAAGGTTGATAGAAATTATAAAATCAAATTCAGACTCTATTTTGATGATCTTCACGTGAGGAAAATTTAATTTTGTATTTCGTTTATCTTCTTTTACCCTTTCTTGCCATCTATAATTGGTTGTTTGGTGGTTATTGTGCATAGAAGAATGTGACATTAATAATCCCTCGACAACTGCATTGTGAATTGCTAGCTGTAGCCCTACCCCTATACATGTTTTGGTGATGGTCGGTGTCGGTTTATTTATATATATGAATTTAAGGCACACCAAAGATGCAATAATTTGCGTTTTCTCAGTACAAAATATTGTTCAATAAAGGGTCAAGTTGCAACGGAATATCGTGCTATTTACGATGAGATGGTGAATTGGTTACCTTAAACAAGAAATAATAATCCAATATCTTGTTACTATTGATCAACATATTCTATTCATACAAGTGTACTTTGTTATTTGTACATGTACGTAGCACATTATGTCATCCTTTACCAATTAAGGCACTGGTAACGTGCTAAAGAATCTGAGGAAGTGAAATTAGACTAGTTAAAGTTTAACCAGGACCAATTATTGAACTCGGATGATGCCAGATGTTCAAGTGCACAAGCTATGTTAAAAAAAATAAATATTCCGTATACTGATACATCATTCATGGTCAATTATATTGGAGGAGAGAGTGATTAATTGTATAAATGAATGATTAATTAATTATACGAAAGGGTGAAAACTCATTGAACAAGGGTAAGTTTATCATCCTAGTCTCAGGGTTCTCCTTGCTGCTTTATAAATGACACAAGGATTAAGGAGAATTGGTACTCACAATCACATATCAACTCTAGATCTGCAATATACTTGAAAACCAAAAATCAAAATTAATTAAAATGCTAATAGCTGTCAAAATCACTTAGTTTCTAAATGTATATTCACTTTATACTATAAGGTTTATGACACATTAAGGAACTATATGCACAGAAACACACAGCAGATTATAAATTACCTTAATCCCAAGATTGCCACAGTTTACACGTAGCATCCAGTTTTATGCTTGCCTATAATATCCTACCAACACAAGGGCAAGGACTGCCAACAAAATAATTATACGAGTAAGAGCATGGTAACTAATGGAAATTGAGGCTGCTCATATATGCAGAACTTCCACATATTTTATCATCTTAATTACAAACCAATTGAGTTAAAAAATAAATAAAGTTCATGTATACAAAATTTTTTGCTTTCCAAAGAGTAAAGTGTGAGAGTCCACAACAGGATAACTACTACATTATATGCAAAGAGCTTGCAAAAGCAATCACAACAGCGAACTCATCAAGCTCAAAAGTAATCTCAGATATCAGATATTAGTATTACTATAATTAATCTTCAACGGTGGCTTCTCAGATGAAGCTCAAATAGGATCTTTGATTTTTTCTTTATCGTGAAAAAAAAAATCATCTTTGAGTGATGTTCCAATCGTGGCTCTATTCTGACCAAACAAGAAAACAAAAAAGAAGGGGCGCCGTTGTTTTTGGTCAAGGTTCTTTTTTCTCGGTCTGGGGTCAAGATTCTGATGGGCTAAGTAGTGATATGGGCTAAGAAGGTTCTGATGCTTGTGACAAATGATACTTTGATTTTTTGGGTCTAGGCCCAGTTTATTTATACAGAGAAATTCCAAAATTAAATAGTGAAGACTAGTAGGATCGTGGTTGAGGCCTGAGGCATAGTCGTAAAGAAGTTTGCCTCTGAGATCTATATCGTGGGTTTGATCATGATAAAATTGGAATGATACAGACATGATTAGCATGGCCCTGCACAAGGATGACACGCACAAATTGAGAAATGGTCCAAATTTTTTATGACCGAAAAAGATAAACAGAGAAAAAATCCTCAAGATGAACCTTCCTCCCCTTCTCCATCACTCCATGGCTGTGTGAACGCGTTGACAAAAAAAAAAAAAGAAGGACTAGTAGGATCTAAGACCTTCTGTGAAGGTTCTAGGCCATTTCGACAGCACATTTATTTTTTAACTGATATTAGGGGATAGAGGATTGAAATGAGAGTCAACTCACAATTCTCTTATCTTAATGAGATGTGCAGAGTTACCACTAAACTTAAGCCCTTAATTCATTCAATAAGCTTTCATCCATCATTTTCATGCCCATGTTGAAAAATAAAATACCTTAAAAATCCCCTATCCCCCACAAAAAAAGCGTATGATGTATTTTAATATTATTAGAACAATTTCTTCGGAGCAATATTTAAAAAAAATGTTAATATAAATTTGAGTTTATATTTAATCTACACGACACATTCTTAATGAGTATTTTTATAATATCTATATATTTTTAACTTTAAAGTATATTTTAAATAGTTAATATATTGCCGTATATGATTCACAATGAATTCAAGACTATACATCATTATTTATATTTAAATATGTGGCTAATCAAGTATAAATAATTAATTATTTTAGTTGTATATTGTTTCTATTGGGTTTATTTATGAGAAATTATATATTAATAGCTGCTAATTTTATTAATTATTGATAAATCCAATAAAAGAATTTACATCAATTTATAATTATCCTTTTTTGGTCGGGAATTACTACTAATTATCTGATTATATTTACTAAATTCAATAAAAGTATAGTTAAGATTCTTAATTATCCCTAAAAATTCAAATACTGTACAATAAAATAAAATTAGTAAATACAAATATCATCCATCTAGACATAAACACAAATTCTAAATTTTGGCATTCAATGCGTCAAAAACTATTGCCAGTAGTTATAGGCGCCAATGGCACATCACATTGAAGAAAGGTAATGTAGAGTAGTTATTTGGTAGCAAGACTGCCAAAACAGAAACTAGCATGTGAAACAGGTGTTAGTATTTGGGGATTCAACCTCAATCAACCCGTTTGACTATTGGCGAGTGCTCACCTGTGCCATCAACTGCAGTTGCAAGCAAATGTCATTAAAAATTGGATACCTACCAGTCAACGTGGTTAAATGAAATTAAATGTGGTTACAGATCACTCCGCCTCCTCACACTCTCTCGCCACCATCATCACCATCGCCTCCTCAGTCCTCCACAGGGTGTCGCAAAAGTGTTCTTCAGCTCCAGATGAGCCATCCTTACCACGTCACGGCCTAGCCCACGACCAATCACTACGACGTCATTTTCCTACTATGCGAATCCCTCGACTAAGAAAATGACGATGTGAGAGAGAGTGTCTCAGCGGATGATATGTTCCTCCACCCAACAAGGTAACCATTCGCATCGCCAAGTTTGCCAAATCATTGTGCTTCTCAAACTCTTTTTTTTTTAATTCCTTCTTGTTCCTTTTGATTTTGAGTTCCTTCCACTTACCAGGAAACCTTTTTTCTAAGGAACTCGTGCAAAAGTGATCGTTACACAAGTGCTTTATTTTAATATAATAATAATCAGAAAATGTTAACAAAATTATTGATGTTCTCTTTAAAAATTAATATATGGTCTTTTATGTTTTGATTCATTCTTAGCCCTTATTATCAGGTTAGCATTATTATTATTTTTCTTTTGTTGATTTTGGTTTTTCATTCTCCAGGAAATTAGTTTTAGCAATACCTTCGAAGAATAAGGGGAAGAGAGGGTGGTGATGGTGGTGGCGGAGGGAGAGGAGAGGTTGGTGATGGTGGTGTTAGAGGAGGGAGGAGATGGGTGCGGCAGAAGCAGGGGAATGAAGGTGGAAATAGAGATGGAGATTGAGAGGAAGTGGAGATTGTTTTGTATTTAGCCACATAAGTTCATTTAACCACATTCATAAAATGTGGTTAAATGTGGCATTAATTTTTCATGAATTCGATTTCTCCGAATTCTGTTTGGGTACAGTTTTTCCTTTTCAATTACCCACATTTATGAAATGTGGTTAAATGCCTATGAAATGCCAACTGCAGAAAAGACATTAACCAACAACTGTAGGGTAGTAGGCACCTTGACTATTACTGGTACACTTTGCTTGTCTTGTACGACTAGTCTGCGAAGCAAGAAGCCAAGAAGCATCACACACGTAGCTCGCATACGAGTTAAAAAACTAACCATATAATCCGTGCGATGAAAAGAATAGTTAAATTAATAAACAGTGATTTCTATGTCACTCTCACGTTCTCTTTCATATCATCATTGAATTATATATTGTAATATATGTAGACAATTTTTTTTATACGAATTAAATAGTTAGTTGAAGGACACACACACATTACATTAGATACTGAATCAAGGAGACACGCATTACATTAGACATTACATAAAGATAAAAAATTCATGTTTAGCAGTTTTAAAATTTAATAACTACAGTCACCCAAGCTTAAACAAGACCAAAGCTTTCTGTTTTTTTTTTTTTTTTTTGTTTTGGTTTAAAAAATCAAGCATTATGCAGAAACTAAATGTCATTTGTATAGTACTAAATCTTAAAATTCTCCCAATCAAAAAAAAAAAAAATCTTAAAATTCTAAAATATAAAATAGAAAAGGGTAAATTACACTCACCTCTATGAGATTTGTGAAAATACAACCCACACTCTCTAATTATTACTCACACCCATTTGTCAAATTTTAAGTATTTATATTACAATCATATTTCTTCCAATAATACTATTAATAAACTTAACATAATAATATTTTTATGATATTAATTATTTTTAATTAATAAAATTATAAAAATATCTTTATAACTCTTAAGTTTAAGGATATTTTTATAATTTTATTAATTTAAAACCGTTAATATTACAAAAATATCATTTTGTTAAATTTACTAACGGTATATGTAAATGAGGAGTGTAATTATAATATAAATATTTAAAATTTAACAAGTAAAGGAGGTGTGAATGTAAGCTGAATAATTAGAAGGGGTGTGAATTATATTTTCATAAACTTTAGGTGGTGAATGTAATTTACCCACTAGCAAATCCACACCCCAAATAATAAGATCACGTCAGCTAAAGCCTAAAAAGCATGGTCGGCTGATCTCATCCTTATCTTCCACTCCAAACCCAATTCACAACAAAAAGATCCCAAATTTATGACATTTTAATCTGATGAATACTTATAATAGTAACACATTGTAACCACAACCTCTCTGCTCTCATAGTCTGGTTAGCTGCACTTCTCAAGTATTTAATTTGGATTTGATTTTAGCCGGTAACTACAAAGTCGGTCTCGTGACTAACGACGAAAATCACGTCTGTGAACTCGACGCAGTGAGTGTTATGATGGCTGGGAAAGCCGGGTTCACCCAAAAATTAATGGGAACGGATTGAGAACAATTTAAGAAGAAATCCCTTGTGCCCCTTTTTCTAATCTTATTTTGCAAATACGAACGAAGTTTCGTTTTTGCATAGAAGCCAAGTAACATCAACAATTCAACATATCATAATCTGTTTTCCCACGCCATCCACACAGATTCTTATATATCTGCCACCCAACTTTTCTTTCTCTGAGAGCATCATCCTCAACCTCAAGTTCTAGCTTCTAGCCATGGCGTCAGGATCGTCCGGTCGCGGCTCCAAGGGCTTCGATTTTGGCTCCGACGACATCCTTTGCTCCTACGATGACTTTCCCGACAACCATGATTCTTCTAACGGCACTCACGACGACCCCTCCAAGGTACACCACCACATATCCCCCCCCCCCCCCAAAAAAATTCACCCCTCCATAGTTGACTACACGTTTTTCGCCCTTTTACTGCAATTTCCCAAACTGGGTCTCGTTCTAGGGTCATGAATTGAATAGGGTTTTAGAATTTTTTCATTTTTAGCTATAATATATGTATTTATATATTGCTTTCTTAGGCTTAAAATTTTCATTTTTAGCTGTGTGTGTGTGTGTGTGTATTCCTTTCACAGGCTTAAATTGTTGTAGATTTGAGTTGTTGTATTCTTTTTCGAGTGTTTTTAATCATTAAATGAAGGTTTTACGATGGAGAATTTGGTTCTGGGTGAATCTGTGTTTTTTTTTTTTTTGATAAAAAGCCTTAGAATGTTGGGTTCTCAGAATCGATGCACTCTCTGACATATGCAACAGAAATCTGTGTTACGTTTCATATTCTAGTATATTAATGATCTGAAGGTCTTATTTTTGTTTAGTAGTTTCAGAGTTAATTGGCCGGGTTATATGCTTGAATGCATGAGCTGGTCACAAAGAGAAGAAATATATCTACTGGTTGGCTGAGAATTAAGTCAACAATGCGTCTAATTGCATTTGTAGCGCGAGTTTGGAACTGTTGAATTTTCCATGTTCACCGTACGTTTGGTGGAGTTTCTCTGTAAATTTTTATGAGCAGTAATGCAAGATTGATGAGGCTAATTTGGGTGACAGTGGGAAGAATGCAAGAGTAATTGTGTTCAAGTGTGTAAAAGGGCACCCTGGTTTTATAAAGCTCCCACTGTTTGCGGGGTCTAGGGAAGGGTCGGACCAACTATGATGTGGGTTTAGGGTAGGCAGCCTAATCTTGCATTTGCGAGAGGCAGATTCTGCAATTGAACCTTTGGAAGTGTTGGATTTTCCTATGTTACTGTTACACCGAGGCTCTCATTCAAAAGTTTAGGGGGAGGGAGTTCCTCCTGTTTCGAGGTTAGCAATGACTTTTTTGTCAACACTGCCCAATCTTACTAGTTGAGCCAATTGCCAAATGCATACTGACTTTAAGCAGTTAGGCATCTCTTGACTATAGAGGATAAATACTCTGTCACTACATATAGGGACTCTGATTTTTTCCCAAATATTCAATGTTGATTGATCAGTCGTCACTAACAAAACTAGTAAGTATAATATATTGTTGGCTTGTGTGAATGTTAACAGTAGGTCAGTAAAACTTAATTGTATCAAGCAAAGCTATTTGGAAAAGAAATAAAAAAATTTAGTTTAGAAGGATGGAGACCTATATCAAGTTATCAACATAATTATTTTAGTGTGTTTAAAGCAGATGCATTTCTTCAGCAAGGATTGACAGGCATTGCTCGTTTTAATTGAGAAAAGGAAACTGATGCAAGCTCATTGTGTTCAAGTAATTATTGTGGGTTATTAGTGTTTCAAGCAGTTTAGAACTGTTATACTTGCTTTATTCTGAATTACCATGACAATTTCTTAGGCTATTTATATTCTTGTAACGAGTAGGGATTTGATGTACTTTATATGCCTATCAAGTGGTTCTAACTTCTGAATCTCAAATCCACAAAATCTATCTTTTCACAGGATTTTCACAAATCAAGGATGGCAAGGACATCAATATTTCCTGATACTGCCTATAGTTCACCTGAAGATTCTTTAAGTCAAGACATGACTGCAGCTGTGGAGAAGAGTATGAAGAAATATGCTGACAACCTTATGCGGTTTCTTGAAGGAATCAGTTCAAGGCTATCACAGTTGGAGTTATATTGTTACAATCTTGACAAATCAATTGGAGAAATGCGATCTGATTTGAATAGTGATCATGGGGAAGCCGATTCAAAGCTCAAATCTCTTGTGAAACACCTTCAGGAAGTAAGTTTCATCTCTTTAATTGATGGAATCTGCAGATGCATTCTAGCTACCTTTGATATCTCCTGTTTTGACGTCTTAATAAAGCACAATATAAGAAGTATCTTTCTGATGGATGAATAGCCGGTACATCATGTTCCCATGTTTTATGTTAACATTTAACAATTAAAATGAAGTCCTGTAGACAAATACACGTGCACGCGGGGAAAATTTTTGGCAGTACTGGAAGTTCTTTTTTTCCCATTCAATTGTTAAATATCCTCTTTAATAAGTTGACCCAACCATCATCTTAATATGCAAATCTTTCCAAGATTAATGTGCTTTGTACTTCAAGGTTGTTGATTGCAAACATGATCATTTTATTCATTTTAGTTGCCCGATTAAGATCGCCTTTGCTAGAATAATTTGTCATTCCTTTCAGCTCTTCCAACCAACATGGAAACCATGTTGTTCAGGTAGGGGAGTTAGCTCATTTATACGGATTGCGCTCAGCTATTTACTTTTTGGTTGGAACATATACTTTGACCAGTAGACATCAAATTTGCCTTGTGTTTATTTTTCTTATGTTGCTTTGTAGGTACACAGGTCTGTGCAAGTTTTAAGAGACAAGCAACAGCTAGCTGAGACTCAGAAAGAACTAGCCAAGCTTCAACTTGTTCAGAAAGAATCATCTTCCCAAGCCATTCGCAGTCCAATGAAGAAAGATCTTTGCCTTCGACCATGGATCCAAAAAGAACTGATACATCTGAAACACATAACCAGCAGTTAGCTCTTGCCTTACCTCATCAAGTTGCCCCACAGCAACAGCATGTGGCACCCCCTATTCAAGTTCCAACCCCAGCCCCAAATGTCGTCCAAGCCAGTCAACAACCTCCTTATTACATGCCACCCACTCCTTTGCTCAATCCACCATCTGTGGCGCAGCTTCCTCAGAATCAATATTTGCCTTCCGATCCACAGTATAGAACTCCACAACCAACATCATCGCAAGTAACCCAGTCCCCACCTATGCAACAATATTCCCAGTATCAGCAGCCACAGCCACCGCAGCAACAGTGGCCCCAGCAGGTGCAAGCTCCGCAACCACCCCCAATGCAGTCTCAAATGAGACCCCCATCAACCAATGTTTACACTCCATACCTGCCAAGCCAAGCTACAAATCCATCTCTTACAGAAACCTTGCCGAACAGCATGCCAATGCAAATGCCATATTCTGGGATGCCACCCCCAGGATCAAACCGCAGTGATGCCATGCCTTATGGGTATGGTGGAGCTGGTAGAACAGTTTCGCAGCCGCCTCTGCCGCCACAAATCAAAGGCTCTTATCCAGCGCAACCAGGCGATCCATATGGAAGTAGTGGGACACACGCCACGCTTCCTCCTACTAGCGCATACATGGGGTATGATGGTGAGGGAGGTAGAGCACGTCCTCCACCGCAGCCTCCTCATTTTGCGCAAGGTGGGTACCCTCCAACAAGTGCTTCCCTTCAGAATCCTTCAGCACAGAATCTTATGGTCCGGAATCCTAGCCAGTCGCAATTTATTCGTGGCCATCCCTACAATGAATTGATCGAGAAGTCTGTGAGCATGGGATACAGAGGCGATCATGTGGCAAGCATGATCCAGAGGATGGAGGAAAGTGGGCAGCCTATAAATTTTAACTCTCTACTTGACCGGTTGAATTTGCATAGTTCAGTGGGTCCCCAGAGGGATGGTCAGGGTAAAGGACTTGTACGGCATGTCTTGTTTCAACAATGATGTCCCCTGTTTGGAACAATGTTGTCCAGGACCCCGTTGTCATTGCATGTTTTTATTATGCATGGAATAAACATCTTGAAGTAATATGCACGGTATTATCGTATATACGATGTTTGAGATATGAGAGTTATTATATGAGAAATGATACTCTGACGCCCGAATTCGACGCATACGTGGACGCATACGGAACGGAGGGTGAGTAGCTTATTGTGCACCGTCACGTTGAGGCCATATGCTGGGTGGATATATTAACAAAAATTAAAAACTCGTAAAGGAAAAATTTAAAAAAAAAGAGAGGGACACACCTGCAAACCCTTTCCTTTATCTCACCCTATACTCTCTCAAGTTTGAACCTTACCTCCTCTTCCTCCTTCTTCCACCCTAAACTAACTCTAGTTGTGTTGCGCCACCACTCACATCGTTGGATCTTAGCCGCTGATAAGCTAAAGAATTGCCATTTCACTGTCGAAGGTCTAACTTGTGCTATTGATGGACTCCTCTCTGATTGACACTTTTAATTTTGGGACTTTTTAAAGGGCTATTAAGATGCGCAAAGAGCTGCAAATTAAGATGGACAAACTATTTGCAAGCTGATCTTAAAAGAGGAAACATTTCTGCTAAAGAGGAAGGCATCGACATGAAGTTGCATGCTTCTTTTGGCTACAGGTTAGTATGCGATACCATAACATAATTAACCAAATGAACAAGCTGGTGATTATTAGCCAGTATCTCAACAATTTGGGGCTTTTTTCCAATATTGATTTTGTGGTTATTGTTGCATTTCAATTCTCTTATTTTCATATTGATTTCGTGGTTATTCATCTAGTGTTAATATGCACAACTAAAAAACCTCAGTAGATGTCCATATATGCGTAAAACACCTAACATTGACACATCATTATTTTCATATTGAATAATAATTACATAAATTAGTGTTATCTAATCTCACTTTTATTTGGATTAGATTAGATGAGGAGATTGGGAGAAGTTTCCCATGCTTTATTGATTTGTTTATGTAACTTGGGTGACATTGGAGTATTTAGAATCAATTACTTTGTTTTTCTTAACCTTAAGGTTTAATATAATGACTTTCAATTCAACCAGGACCCTATCTTCATGTACAATTTCAATTTAGCCAAAGGTTTGGTCCTTGAAAATGATTCTTCCTTTTATATGGCAGAGTGCGTATTCTAACATTTCAATGACCCCATATGAGCTTCTTCATAGCCAGTGAGTCCAACTCTATACTCTTTGAAATTGTCAAAATTCAATGAGTTATGGTTTTCATCTTTAAATTATTTGCTTGTAGTTTCTTTCATCTTTTTGTTTATTGACAAATATCTTTGATGGGTTGAAGCCTAATTATTATTTTTTGGTTCATTTGCTGCTTTATTTCATGTAGTAATCATTTAATTTCAGTGTCATGGATGGCACGGGATAATTGAAATTAGATTTGACATATTCAAGATTCCTGATGTTCTCTTTAATTCATCCCTAGTCCAGGTATGTGGCATGCATGCATGGATATTTACTTTAATTTGTTTGAAATAATTTGCTATATGGCACACTTGTAGTAGTTTTCTGCTACTTGATTCTGTGCTAGGCTTTTGGGAGTAGAAAAACAAATCAAGATTGGGTGGAAGAATCATGATATGTTGTTAGATTGAATTTGGATTATTACTCTTCTGTGTCTTGCTCCTCTATACAGAATGTTTACTGCTTCAATGTATATCCCATACAATCTCTGACATGGAGAGTTTTGCAGAAATTGCTACTTCAGTTCCTGGTCTTCCAAAGATAGTGTTCTTTTTATTTCAGTGTTATATATCTGAGAATTTAGATTTTTCATCTCACTAATCATGATTTTGCTATTTCTTTTGAATATGTACAAGTTATGACGAGTATTAATAAGTGTGATGTAGAAATTTGAAGAGAACTTTTTAGTAGCATACTGGTAACTTTGATATTGACTTGAACACTTGGTGTTCCACTCCTTCTTCTCTCTCTTCCTCTCTGTGTGTCTCTGGGTTTATATTTTTGACACCATTGAAATTGATTTTGTTTTCCTTGCAGCTTATTGGTGGTAAAGCTTCAATGCAACAATTGAAGGAACACATTGAAAAAAACTTGCTACAGGTGAGAATTATAGAGGAGCATATATACTTTTATCTAAATAGTGCTAATTTTATGGAGTATTCTCCTTTTAAAAACCCACTGTCTATTCATGTTGTTCAAATTTATGGAAGTATGCTTTGTTTTTTGGGTCTTGGTGTGTTTAGCATAAGCTCTCTTGTAGGAAAGTGACATGTTTTAATGCATTTAATATGACAGGTTAACTTCTGGCTAAGTATAAATCCTAGTTCCTGGCTTTGTGCTATTTAATGAAGTAATCTTGGATCCAAGGAAGTGATATAGACATTAAAAAATTGATAGAAAGCAGTACAAAGGCATAATCACTGACTATTGGACTATAGAAATCAGGAGAAAAGGGCTTTGTGGGCTTCTTTCATGCTATTTTTGAAATAGCCTTGGCTGTTTGTTTGTGTAGTTTTGTTTATGCTCAAGTACATTTGATACCCTTCCTCTTATGTTGTATATTATGTCGGTGGTTCTATTTTGACTTGTTTAGTTATAGGGGATGTATTATGCTACTATACTATGTACATTTTAGAGGCCTTTAGGAGTAATTCCTTCTTCCATGCTTGATTTGGAGACTTATACATGTCCATTTATACTAGTTAAGTATGAAGCACTCGTGTTCTAACTTTTACAAACAATTTGTTCATTAAGAATCAACTATTAATAACCAAATTGATTCAAAATTTTTTCTAATATATATTGGTAACTACTTCTAATATGTTAGTAATTCTTTAATAACTTGTTGGTAATCTTCCAAAAAAGTTGGTATCTTTTTAGTTTATGTTTGGATTAAAGAAAATATGAATTCAATGAGAAATTAAGTTAGAAAACTAGTCAAGAGAATTCATGGGCTCTATGTATTGATGAATCAAGTCTCAACACAATGTCCAATTTGTGCACTAAGACCAAAGTTATTCGAATTTTTTTTTTCTAATGCATGTTGGTAACTACTTTCAATATGTTGGTAATTCTTTATCAATTTATTGATAATCCATAAAAAATGATGGTATCTTTTCATTTTACATTCAAATTAAAGAAAATATGAATTTAATGAGAAATTGAGTTAGAGAACTAATTTAAAGAACTCAGAAGCTCTATGAATTGATGAATTGGATTTCAACATTAACATCTAATTTGTGCTCCAAGGTCAAAGTGATTCGAATTTTTTCTGGTACATATATTGGTAATTCCTTAACAATTTGTTGGTAATACTCATTTAGAAAAGTTGGTATTTTATCAGTTTATGTTAATAATAAAGGAAATAAGAATTTCATGAGAAATTGAGTTAGAGAACTTGTTTAGAGGGACCATGGACTCTATGGTTTGATAAAATGACTAACACGACATCCAATTTGTGCTCAAAGACTAAAGATATTCAATTTTTTTTTTTTGAAACATGTTGGTAAGTGCTTTGAATATGTTGGTGATTCTCTATCAATTTGTTGGTGATCTTCCAACAAGCTGGTACCTTAACAATTTTAGTTTATATTAAAGGAGATAGAAATTTTGTGAAAAGTTGAGTAAAAGAACTAGTCTAGAGGACTCATGGACAACAAATTGAAAAGGAATTAGCAACATACCAACGTGATAGGATGTTGATACATGATTATACCTTATGATTAAAGTGATAGATTATTGTTCAAACCATAGAGTCCATGAGTCATCTACTAATTCCTAATTTCTCATAAAATTCAAATATCATTTAATATAAAACAAAAACTGATAAGATACCAATTTTCTTGAAAGATCACTAACAAATTGATAAGGAATTACCAACATTTCAAACTGAATCACCAACTTTTAAATTAAATTACCAGCATCTTTCCTCCAACATCAATGGATTAATAAATTGAGACTCAATAGACTTAACATGACATCCAATTTGTACTCCAAGGCTAAAGTGATTCGAAATTTTTCTAAAACATGTTGGCAAATGCTTTTAATATGTTGGTAATTTCCTATTAATTTATTGGTGATCCTTTGAAGAAGTTGGTACCTTAACAAATTTTGTTTATACCAGCATTTTGATTATTCACCAACATTCTTCCACAACTTATCAACACGTACTAGAAAAATTTTGGTAATTTTTATTCGTTTTTGCATATATTGGATGTTGTTGTGACCACCAATTCATCAATATAAAGGGCCTCTAAGTCTCTACCATAGTCTTGAATCTCAATTTCCCAATAAAATTTATCTACTTCTCAGTATTTCCAAAACTGAAAATTTACCAGCATTTGGATTACTCACTAACATTTTAAACATGAATAACCAACATTCTTCCATGACTTACCAACACGTACCAGAAAAATTTTGGTCATTTTTATTCGTTTTGCACATCTTGGATATTGATGAGAGGACCAATTCATCAATATAAAGGGCCTCTAAGTCCTCTACCATAGTCCTAATCTCAATTACCCAAGAAAATTCAACTCTTTCTAGGATTTCCAAAACTAAAAATATACTAGCATTTCGATTACTCACCAACATTTTGAACATGAATCACCAACATATTTTTACCATTTACCAACATGTACCAGAAAAATTTTAGTCATTTTTATTCGTTTTGCACATCTTGGATGTTGTTGAGAGATCAATTCATCAATATAAATGGTCTCTCAGCCTTCTACCATAGTCCTAAACTCAATTCCCAAGAAAATTCATCCCTTATTAGTATTTCCAAAACTAAAAATTTATCAGCATTTGGATTACTCACCAATATTTTAAACATGAATCACCAACATTTCTGCATGACTTACCACCATACACCAGAAAAATTGACTTGTGTTTTTGCTTGACCACAACTTGGATGATGTGTAGAGCACCAATTCATCAATACAAAGAGCTCCTAAGTCCCTATGTTAGTCTTCACTCTCAATTTCCAAGGGAAATTCAACTCCCTCTCAATATTTTCAAACTGAAAATATACCAACTTTTTCAATACTCACCAACTACTTTATCATCAATCACCAATATTTTCTGGATCAACTTACCAATGTACACCAGAAAAAATTGGTCTATTTTTGTCCTTGGCCAGACCTTGGATGCTGTGTAGACCATCTAAAGTAAAATGCTAATTAGAAGTTGCAGTCATTTGGTTAAGTTATACACAAAGAGCTTTTTGGCTAAAATGCCTTGCTAACATAAAGAGCTTCTTGGTAATATGTCTTGTTTAAATAATCTGAATGACAAATACTCAAATACATACCCCAAAAAGAAAAAGAAATAACAACTATGGTACTTCATAAAAGAAAGGACCAATGAAACTATGAATTAAAGACCAAAATGAACAAGTTGAGTTCAAAGAGTGCTACATGACACTTTTATCCAAACCAACCTCCTATAAATCTATTTCTACAACAAATATGAAACTAAGTGATTGGACATTTGTTGATCCCCAAGTAAGATAGGTGCCAATGAACTTATTCCTAGCAACTCCTTTTCAATGTGTTCCCTCAATTGATGCACTGAAGTTGTACCACCTTTAAGCTGCAAGATAAACAAAATCAATTTTAGTGGTGTGAAAACTATAAACCAAAGACACACTAAGAGGGGATAATTAATGACAAATAAGCTACAAGATTAATGATAGAACAAATGGAATAAACAGATTAGTGTGGGATAATTACATGATTAAACAGAACTAAAACCATATTCACTTGTCACATTCCACATATGGCTTCTCTAGCGAAATTTTGAGGTATGAGGAACATCATGCTTTCTCTCATCCTTCTTCCTTAGGATCGCTTCTGCTCAATTTCTTGCTTTTCTAAAGTTCTCTCCTTGATGACAATCATCAATGGATTAGTTTCACTAATCATTGTCACCATGTTTTTCTTGAGGACAATGGAAGGATCTCTTTTACAACTTGCTAACAATTTCACCACCTTTAGGAAGTAAGTGAGATGAGATAGTGAGCATTACAATAACTCGAAATTTTGTACAACGATTTTAAATACAAATAGAGCATTCAACACCTCCACACTAAAAAGCTACCACTCCTTTGATAATCCCTTTCGTAAGCTTCACATGTCTACATTCAATATCAACACATTGCCTGGAACTATGTCCACAATTGCAATTAACCCCCAAGCCTTCATAATCAACTTCATGGTATTAACTTTATGGCTATACCAATTTCCTCCATGATATTAATTTTATGGCAATTTCAATTTTGCCTATACCATGGCAATTTCAATTCCATGACTAAGGTCTTTAAATTTAAATTTATTTTCTACTTTGTTGAATAGTAGGCTATCAACTTTGAACTTTACTTCTTGAATTTGGTTGGCTTGTGCATTATGAGATTTCTTCAAGTTCTGAAACGAATCTATCTTGCCTCTTGGATCTACCTTTAATTTATTGACTTTAACTTTAGCTTCATCTAGATGTTCATAAACCTTGTCCATTTCTATGTATATGCACAAACGACATTAGTGAAAAAGATTACATCCTCAAAAATCAAAATAATCTTTCTCAAAGTTGTAATAACTTTTACAGAATCATAATGCCAAGAAACTTCTTGCTTAATACCATTGACCTTGGTCCATCTTTGTCTACTAATCACAAAAAATGACATCCCAATTTGATCTCTATACTTGACAACCTAACACATTCTACTAATTTATTTAACTAAAAATGGTTTGCTACCAAATTATTCATTTCAGTTAATAATTTCCAAAGCACTTGGCTTTTCCTCCTGTGATCCAAAAAGTCATTGCTACAATTTTGTTAACATTTATCAAAATAATGACTTTAATTGACATATTCAAATCGATCGACTTAAAGCAAAAAACCAAAAATTGATGGCCTTACGTCTTTTGAAGGAAAATATTCTCAAGCTCAAGTTCAATCTTGAATTAACCCTTCAAGCTTCATTTAAAGGAACTGCAAAAAATAAGTTATTTTTCATAGAATTAGATTTAGTGGTTCAAAAGAAAGATAACATCATTGGGTGGCAATGCTTAATAGAGTAAGACTTATCTCTATTCTCACCTTGGCTAGAAGGTAGAACCGCCATCTACAAGCTCATCCTTCTTTGTCACAGGCGTGGTGACATAGGAGACGCCCACACTTGCAATTGTGGATTTGGTATTTTCGACGAGTGCTTGAACCATCGCATTGAAATTTGGTGTTGGAAAAGGGAACTCTGTGAGGTCTTGTTCGATACCCTCCAACTATTCCGCTAGCAAGCACAGTTTCATGCACATACGTAGGTGTGTCTTTTGGCACCATACCGAGAGACCCATTTTAAAGAAATTGCATAGAGAATGAAAGGGATGTGGAAGATTCAAGCTTTTGAGTTTGATTCTACATATTTTTGTGTGGGTTAGGAGAAAGAGAGTGAAGGCAGGATATGAAAGCACGCTTCTTTCTTTATCTTTCAAGTTTTTTTTTCTACTTTTTTTAACTCCCTCCTCATTCCACCGTATGTCTTCACAAAGATAGTGCATAGTAAACTTTTCCACTTTGACCCGTATGCGTCGCATATTGTGTTGATTTGGTGCGTTCATATAACATAACTCTTATTATATACAAGATATATTTCGATTTAGTGGATGCGGCTGCATGCATGTTGTCATTTATGTAAAAGAAATTAGAAATGAGAATAATGTGAAATCACCTTGTAGAACTGTAACACTTGAATGGAGCCATGTTAAATCAAATTTGAACTCTGCCAATGTACATAAACATGTCATATATGTACAAGTGATTCTTATACAATTTAAAGTGGTAAGTAACAAGGGTTTATTTTTAGGTTCTCTTGACTACACAAAACTATTGCAAGTTTTCTTTCCTTTAATTTTTAATTTCTTTTTTAACCATAGAATAAATAGGACCTTAGGAAATTCTCCCAGCCCAAGAATATGAACAACACAAATATTAGGAGAAAAAAAAATTACAAGGTTGATTTTTGTTTTTTATTTTCTATTTTTAAGATATTCATCACTGGATGTAATGAATAATATTTACTATATGCCCATTTAATAGATAAATGTTGATCAAAAATTTTAAAATTATTTTATTCTACGAAAATCAAACTCTTGATATTTGATTATGGAAGAAGAAGATCCTTGTCATTTCATCTCGCTTCGGTGGTTAAAGATTTTTGTTTTGATTAAGACAAAATAAAAGATAGAAACAAAAGCATCCAAGGCTCTAACCAACAAACTAACTAACTCGAGCCATTTCGTATTTGCCTCCGTCCCAGTGCCCGCTGTGACCGTTACAGAGCAGGAACAGCTCCATACGACACACACAAGGAAACGAGACCATGTAAGATGTAACTAACCACAAAAAATCAACGTAGCCTTCTCCTCTCGCCTACCTCGTACTCCCACTCTCTCTTTCGCTGAATCCTGATCCCATTCAATCATTCATTCATTCCCAATGCTATAACACTATCTATCTATCTATCTATCTACCTCCTCATGCCTCTCGCTGGCGGCCACAACAATGACGAAGCCTACAACATCATCCCCCTCGACAACAACCTCTCCTCCTCCGACCACCCCTCCCTCCGTTACCCGGAAGTCCGAGCCGCCACCTCCGCCCTCCGCTCCGTCGGCGACATCCACCTCCCACCTGATGGATGGCACCCAAACATGGACCTCCTCGACTGGCTCTCCCTCTTCTTCGGCTTCCAACACGACAACGTCCGCAATCAGCGCGAGCACCTCCTCCTCCACCTCGCCAACGCCCAGATGCGCTTCTCCCCTTCCCCTGACTCCATCCACCTCCTCCACCCCTCCGTCCTCCGCTCCTTCCGCCGCAAGCTCCTTACCAACTACACCTCCTGGTGCTCCTACGTCGGTCAGAAACCAAACCTCAGGGTCTCCAACCGCCGCGCCGACGCCTCCTCCTCCGACCACCGCCGCGAACTCCTCTACGTCTCCCTCTACCTCCTCATCTGGGGCGAGGCCGCCAACCTCCGCTTCATTCCCGAATGCATCTGCTACATCTTCCACCACATGGCCATGGACCTCAACAGGTATCATAACCGTTAAATATAAAACCATTCATGCGCTGTCCACCTAGTATTTTTTTAAAGAGTTGGTTCATGACATATGTATCAGAGTCAGAGTTTCTATAACTATGTTAAATATAAATTCATTCATATGTTCGTGGTGCAAGTTAGGTAGTTTTTATTCTCTAATTACCATCTTGGTGACAGGATTCTCGAGGGTTACGATGGTGAAAACCCCTTAATGCCCTCCTTTTCAGGGGAGAACACGTTCCTGGACCGAGTGGTGAAGCCTATTTACGGCATTGTGAAGATGGAGGTGGAGAGTAGCAAAGACGGAACAGCGCCCCACGGCGCGTGGATGAACTACGACGACGTGAACGAGTTCTTTTGGAGCAAAAGTTGCTTCGAGAAGCTGAAGTGGCCCATTGATGTTGGAGGGAGCGGCTTCTTCTTGAAGCGCGTGGGGAAGACGGGGTTCGTGGAGAGAAGATCGTTCTGGAACCTTTTTAGAAGCTTCGATAGGCTCTGGGTGATGCTGATTCTGTTCATGCAAGTTGGTGTGATCGTTGCTTGGGTAGGCGAGACTTACCCTTGGGAAGCTTTGAAGGATCGTGACGTGCAGGTTCGAACCTTAACCGTTTTCTTCACGTGGAGCAGTTTGAGGCTTTTGCAGGCTCTGCTTGATGCTGTGATGCAAGGAAAATTGGTTTCTAGGAACAACATTTGGCTTGGAGTGAGGATGCTTCTAAAACTTGTCATTGCCGCGGGGTGGATGGTTGTGTTTGTTATCTTTTATGGGGAGATTTGGTCTCAGAGGAACAGTGATCAAAACTGGTCTGATGAAGCAAATAGAAAATTGATGAATTTCTGTAAGGTTGCTTTTGTTTTTTTGATTCCAGAGATGTTGTCTTTGGTATTCTTTGTGCTTCCTTGGCTTAGGAACTTCTTTGATAAATTGGATTGGAAGGTTTTTCAACTGTTCTTGTGGTGGTTTCAGATTAGAACCTTTGTTGGTCGTGGGTTGAGAGAAGGTCTTACTGATAACATTAAGTATACATTATTCTGGGTTGTGGTTCTTGCCACCAAGTTTTGTTTCAGCTATTTCTTGCAGATCAAACCTATGATTGCTCCGACGAGGGCAATGTTGGACCTTGAAGTTGACTATCAATGGTATGAAATTGGTAGTAAAGCGAGCAACCGAATTGCTGTTGGCTTGCTGTGGCTTCCTGTTGTTTTGATTTACCTAATGGATATTCAGATTTGGTATTCCATATATTCGTCTTTGGCTGGGGCAGCTGTGGGGTTGTTTGCGCATTTGGGTGAGATTAGGAGCATGCAACAGCTGAAGTTGAGGTTCCAGTTCTTTGCTAGTGCGGTTCTTTTTAATCTCATGCCGGAGGAGCAGTTGCTGAATGCAAGGGGAACAATTGGAAGCAAGTTTATGGATGCTATCCGAAGGATGAAGCTTAGGTATGGGTTTGGTCAACCATATAGGAAGCTTGAGTCTAATCAGGCTGAAGCCAACAAGTTTGCATTGATGTGGAATGAGATAATACTGTCTTTCAGGGAGGAGGATATCATCTCTGACAGAGAGGTTGAGGTTCTAGAGCTGCCAAAGAACTCTTGGAATGTCAGGGTTATAAGGTGGCCATGTTTTCTTCTCTGCAATGAGTTACTTCTGGCACTTAGTCAGGCCAAGGAACTGGTTGATGCCACTGATAAGAGGCTTTGGAGGAAGATCTGCAAGAATGAGTTCAGGAGATGTGCTGTCATTGAAACATATGATTGCATAAAGCATTTGCTTCTTGAGACTATTATTAAGCCTGATACTGATGAGCATTCCATTATGACGGTTCTGTTTCAAGAAATTGATCACTCCATTGAGATTGGGAAGTTCACTAAAGTGTTCAAAACTACTGCACTTCCCCAACTCCACAGCAAGTTGATAAAACTCGTTGGGTTATTGAACAAGACTAATACTACAGATCCTATCCAATTGGTGAATACCCTTCAGGCCATCTATGAGATTGCTACCAGAGATCTTTTCAAGGAGAAAGATCCATTGAACAGCTAAGGGAGGATGGTTTGGCTCCACCGAATCCTGATTCCTCTGAGTCTCTACTTTTTGAGAATGCGGTTCAGTTGCCTGAAACCACTAGGGGGAACTTTCACCGGCAGCTTCGGCGCCTGCACACCATTCTTACCTCCAGGGATTCGATGCAAACATCCCGGTTAATCTAGAAGCTAGAAGAAGGATTGCTTTCTTTACTAACTCCCTTTTTATGAACATGCCCCATGCTCCCCAAGTTGAGAAAATGATAGCTTTCAGTGTTCTAACACCTTACTATAGTGAAGAAGTAGTGTACAACAAAGAGCAGCTCAGAACTGAGAATGAAGATGGGGTTTCAATCCTGTACTACTTGCAGACCATATTTAATGATGAGTGGAAGAATTTTATGGAGAGGATGCGGCGGCAGGGGATGAAGAATGACAGTGATATATGGACTGATAAGCTTAGAGACTTGAGGTTCTGGGCATCCTACAGGGGCCAGACACTGTCTCGGACTGTTAGAGGAATGATGTATTACTATAAGGCCCTCAAGCTTTTGGCTTTTTTAGATTCTGCATCAGAAGTGGATATTTGGGAAGGCTCACGTGAACTTGAGTCGATGAAGCAAGAGAGCGAAGACGGTTTGAACCCAGAAAGATCACCTTTCTCTGTTAGTCTAAGTAGAGCTAGCAGTTCAACAAATCTGCCATTCAAAGGCCATGACTATGGGACTGCTTCAATGAAATTCACATATGTGATTGCTTGCCAGATATATGGAGCTCAGAAGGCAAGAAAGGACCCGCATGCTGATGAAATCTTGTATCTAATGAAGAACAATGAAGCCCTTCGAGTTGCATATGTTGATGAGGTTCCAACTGGGAGAGATGAGATGGAGTACTATTCTGTTCTTGTTAAGTATGATCAACAATTGCAGAGGGAGGTGGAGATTTACCGTGTGAAGTTGCCAGGTCCATTGAAACTAGGAGAAGGAAAGCCAGAGAATCAAAACCATGCAATCATCTTCACTCGAGGCGATGCAGTTCAGACTATTGACATGAACCAGGACAATTACTTTGAGGAGGCACTTAAGATCAGGAATCTCTTGGAAGAATTCAGTTACTACTATGGTATTCGGAAGCCAACTATTTTGGGAGTGAGGGAGCACATTTTCACTGGTTCTGTTTCCTCTCTTGCATGGTTCATGTCTGCTCAAGAAACGAGTTTTGTCACCTTGGGACAGAGGGTTCTGGCAAACCCTCTGAAGATCAGAATGCATTATGGCCACCCTGATGTGTTTGACAGGTTTTGGTTCATGACTCGAGGTGGTATCAGCAAAGCTTCCAGAGTGATCAACATAAGTGAGGACATTTTTGCTGGCTTTAATTGCACCCTCCGTGGAGGCAATGTTACACATCATGAATACATTCAAGTAGGAAAGGGAAGGGATGTTGGGTTGAATCAAATATCAATGTTTGAAGCAAAGGTCGCTAGTGGAAATGGGGAGCAAGTTCTAAGCAGAGATGTGTATAGATTGGGTCATAGGCTTGATTTTTTCAGAATGCTGTCATTCTACTACACTACAGTAGGATTCTTTTTCAACACAATGGTAGTGGTTCTTACAGTATATGCATTTTTATGGGGTCGACTATTTCTTGCTCTTAGTGGTGTTGAAGCTGCTATGGCGAAGAACACCAGTAACAATAACGCATTTGGTACCATCTTGAACCAGCAGTTCATTGTCCAACTTGGACTCTTCACTGCCCTTCCAATGGTTGTGGAGAATTCGCTTGAGCAGGGCTTCCTTCAAGCTCTCTGGGATTTCATAACAATGCAGCTCCAGCTTTCATCGGTTTTCTATACATTCTCCATGGGTACACGTAGCCATTTCTTTGGCCGGACTATACTTCATGGTGGGGCAAAATACCGAGCTACCGGTCGCGGTTTTGTGGTAGAGCACAAGAGCTTTGCAGAAAACTACAGACTCTATGCTCGCAGCCATTTTGTGAAAGCAATTGAATTGGGGCTAATACTTATAATTTATGCACAAAAAAGTCCTGTTGCCACTGGCACATTTGTTTACGTTGCCATGACCATATCTAGTTGGTTCTTAGTTGCATCATGGATGTTGGCACCATTTGTGTTCAACCCTTCTGGATTTGATTGGTTAAAAACTGTCCACGATTTTGGGGATTTCATGGACTGGATTTGGTACCGGGGAAGGTTGTTTGCCAAAGCTGAACAGAGCTGGGAAAAGTGGTGGTATGAAGAGCAGGATCATCTAAAGGTAACTGGCTTCTGGGGAAAGCTCTTTGAGATAATCTTAGACCTTAGATTCTTCGTTTTCCAGTATGGAATTGTATATCAGCTTGGTATAGCTGCTGGAAATACAAGTATTGCTGTTTACTTGCTATCTTGGATTTATGTGTTTGTTCTATTTGGGATTTATGTGGTGGTAGCATATTACCAGAACAAATTTGAAACAAATGACCATATCTATTTTCGGTTGGTTCAGTCCCTTGTAGTAGTTCTTGCTATACTTGCCATACTTGCTTTGCTACAATTCACTAAATTCAGAATCGTCGACGCTTTTACTAGCCTGTTGGCATTCATTCCCACAGGCTGGGGCCTGATATTGATAGCACAAGTATTCAGGCCATTTTTGGAGCATACCATAATTTGGAATGGTGTTCTTTCCTTGGCTCGTTTATATGATATATTATTTGGAGTCATTGTAATGGCTCCTATGGCATTACTATCATGGTTGCCCGGGTTTCAGCCTATGCAAACCAGAATCCTCTTCAATGAAGCATTCAGTAGGGGCCTCCAGATATTCCAGCTTGTTACAGGAAAAAATCCGCAAGTTGATAGTGATTCAAGGTAATTTAATTTTGTTCAATATGTTGTACTGGATTCTCTTTGGCGTAATTGTCTGTTCTTAACAGTGTATGATAATCTAATCATAAACCTTCTTTTCTGCTGTTGAATGAATTGCAGTCAATGAGTTATAAATAAGGATGAATTGCTTGAAGATTTGTCATGATCATGAGCAATAAACGTTATGAAGCAACAGCATCATCATGTGGGACCAACCTTAAAATGCTATAGGCATTCCAGAAGATAGTCTAGAGCATGAAATTAAATCAATGCAGATTGGAATTATTCTCCACCAATCTATGATGTCTATCCTGAGTCGTGACAAAATCATAGGTCCTCTAATGGGAAACAGTTTCACTTTCAAGACTTTTCAGCTAAGAAAATTGAACTGATCAGTTGATCAATCTAGAAATCATTCAACAAGTTGAAAATAATGTGCTAGCTGAATGAAAGGCCATGTCAGAACTCAGTTGCTACCACCGTACTGCATCAATATTGTGATCCCGGTTAAGGTTGTTTTTCTTTGATTTCAGCGAAAACCGAAGGCTTAATTTGATGGCATGGCTGCTTATTGTTCGAGCTCATGGGTGTTCATAATACTATCATAAACTTTGGATCTTTCAATTTACACTGCTGAATAGATCCATGATAATATAATTTTCGTCTTGCAATTTACACTGCTGAATTGATCCATGATAAATATATTTTTCCTCTTGCGTTTTTACACTGCTGAATAGATCCATGATAATATAGTGTGACTCTCATCATCACATGTGAATCTGCTTTCAAATTGCACACATTCTCGAACCCAAAGTTATACTATACACGACATTCAAATATGGTGCATTCAATGCCCAACTAAGTCGCTTCTGAAATATCTTCAGCCTTCAATACCCAACCACTATGAAAATGACGCTGGTCATTCTAATACTCGCAGACATCCCAATAATAACATCCATATAATGATATAATAGCCACAAAACAAACATGGTATCCTTCTTCTTTACATTTTAATAGTTTTCAATAAAAGTACTGCAGCTACAAAACTCGCCTCATTACGACCAATGCGAGTGTTGATAAATTTTCATAAGAATCAATTTGAATATTATTTTAATTAATTTAAAATTTGACTCATAATCACACAAATTATAATTTAGACAATATTTAAAAATTAAAAGATTTTTTGGGCACACTCTTAATTATAGAATAGTCGTCGGCAATCCTTTTCCATTCTAATGATGACAACGAAAATGTGAACACAGAATCAATGGAAGACAAGGTGGCGTTGCAGATGCCAGCTGTTGACTTTGTATGGTACTGTATGTCTGTATCCAAGTTGATGCGGGCACGTGTAACGTGCGCGTCCCTTGTAATAATAACACAAGAACGAAATTTAAGAAAAAAGGGAGGGGGGGGAATTGGATAATTCGCATCATGACATTTTGGGTCGAAATTGACCAGCTCGTATTAGTTAGATCCAATCCAAACAGAAGATCCTTTGGATCGGAGTGGACACGTCATCAGTTCCCGAGACACCCAAAATGAACAATGCAAGTGTCTTCATTCCACGCACTCCACACAGCAGTAGTAGTAGTACAACAGTCGTTAATTCGTTGGGCCATTCCTTCCCTCGCCTTTATGTAAATTTTCAGTTTCCTAACCGGCCGCTCTCTCTCTCTCTCTCTCTCTCTCTGCGTTCTCTCCGCGTGCGTGATCCCATATCATTCACCTTCGTCAATCTTGATTCAGAACTACTAGTGTAATTCTTCTCACCACTACTCCTTCGTTACTTTTCACTGCTCTCTGTCACTCGCATTCTCGGAGGATGGAGCCTCTGCTTGGAGGCGAAGGCAGTAGCGGCCGGAGCGAGAGGCCGCGGGGGATATTCCGCCGCGCCGACGCCATCACCTACGGCTCCAACTACGAGAAAGCTGCTGCACTCGTTGATCTGGTTCGTTCATTACTTCATTTATTTTCTCTTTCTTCGGAACTTTTTTATTTCACTGAACTCACGCTCACAGTGTCTCTTCGATTCTATTTCATTGTTATGCTTTAAATTGAGCTTGTAGATATAGCCTGGCGAGCGAGCTTCGTGTTAGCCATTGTTCTGTAGGATCAGTTCTTGGAGGTTAGATATATAGGTAGATTAGATCTTATCATCGGTGGTTTGGTACTGTGCATTACAATTGAAATCTAGTACAAAGTCCTTTTACAAACTCATTATCAGATGTGTATTGACTATTGAGCTATATTGTGAATTGATTCTGTTGCGACGACAACTGTTTCAACTATATTTTCGAAGATGAAATGCGATTTGCTTTTAGTGTTCTTCTTTCAAGTTCGTCTGTGTCGGAAAAAAGAGTAAAACATATCAATTATATGGGAAGTGGTTCTGTGTGTTTGAAGTCTGCATATCATTGTTGTTATTGTTGTTTTGTAATGCACCAGATGCAAAATTGCGAAGGCCTTTTTTTTTTTTGGGGGGCGCGGCGGAGCAAAAGTAGAAGTTGGAGATGAGGACTGAGAGAGAAAGTGGATGTTTGCTCTCGTTTATTGGCAGATGAAGTAAAAACTGAAATAAGAGTTTTGGTTCTCTTGTTGACAACTGGAATTAAGAAGAGGAAAGCACTTTTATTCCATTTTTAATCCGAAATTGATATTAATATTTGTAATGTTTTGGCTTTAAGTGTTATGGTGAAACGTAAATATTTTTTAACGGTTTATACGGGTTGTAATTCCATTTTTAGTAAGCCTTTAGCCTTTTTAGTTTTGAAAATGACCAGAAAAATGAACTCTGGATAAAATATTTATCATGCAGGATTTTTTAATTTTTTTGGTAATTTTCCCTTGTAAATCTGTTAGGAATAGGATTAGGATGGTTCTGACTTATCTTCAGTTTCTTTTGTATCAAGCAAGGATTCTTTCTATTGGTGTCTTTCTAATTTTCCTTCTTTGTTTTTTTTATTGGATTCTGCATATTTTGTTGGCCCTTTTGAGTGTTTGCCTAGGGGGAAGTTGATAAAGCATTTTTTTTCCTCAAAAAAGAAATCCAATTGTTCTTCGATTATTGTTGTGTCTGGTGAAATGGTTTGTTAGAATATTTGACATGTTTATTCTTTTTGTTTCCCTCTTACCATGCATATGTATGTATGCATGTACTTTCTTTCAAGTCAGTTAATTTCTTGTCTTCTGGTTGGAAATGTGTCATGCAGGCTGAAGATGGCGTTGGTCTCCCTGAGCAAATCCTCGATTCATCAAGCTTTCAAAGTTCTTCAAGATTTTATTTTATTTTCACTAAATTCAATATCATCTGGTCACTTGGTTATGTTGCTTTGATAGTCCTGAATTTCCTGGAGGTCAGCAGTAAGCTTGTCTTGA
Source organism: Dalbergia oliveri (assembly GCA_030441495.1). NCBI lineage: Eukaryota > Viridiplantae > Streptophyta > Magnoliopsida > Fabales > Fabaceae > Dalbergia > Dalbergia oliveri. The sequence continues at coordinate 10,009,152 of JAMLFY010000006.1, forward strand.
ACTTTAGTTCCTTTTAATTGTATCTGTGGTGTTTATGCTAAAGAGAAATGAAAATAAAATAAAAACAAGATTGTTCATGGCTTGCTTTACTTGGTACAGGAACCACTATGGTGTAAAAATTATACTGCACATTCTTGCAGTGATAGAGAGTATTTCTTTTTGGGACAATTGCCCTATCTAACTGCTGCAGAATGTCTTGTTTATGAGGTATGAGACAGTACTTTTGGACACTGTTTATTTTTATTGGGTAAATTTCTGATGAGCCTTTTAGTTGTTGTCACTTTTAAAATTGCAATCACCTATGATTTTATTTTTGTCATGTTCACTTTGATATTAAGTTTGTTATTTTGATTACATTTTCAAATTTACACAAAATAGCTTATACTACCTAACTGTGTCATTATCTCATTTTCCAATTGTCTCGTTCAAGTTCTTTGGAATTTGTAATTTTTAAGTAAACATTTCAAATTGATAAAGTGCACACTCCAAATTGTCCTTTCTCTGTGTAAATAGTGCATACTAACTCAGTTGGCTACTTTGACCTTTTCTTTTGCCATTTATGCATATTGACTGTGAGTACCTTTATTCTTTGGTACGTTGCTCAGTCATTTCAATGGAATTTTCTTTAGTGACATGCAAAAATTTTGTTAAATTTTACTTGTCCAAAACCAAAAAAAAAAAACCCACCCACCAAAAAGATGTGCATTCTAATTGGGAGTGGCTTATACCATGAGGTGAGTTCCCTATGGTATGGGGATCTTGCTTGATCCGTGGATTGTTGAAGTGCCTTGTAGTCATTCCTTGCCCATTTGTGTGGTATTTTGGCTCACATGACCTTTTTTTTTGTGCAATTCAGGGATTAGCTCTTGTTGTGGTAATCATACATACTTGCTTCCCACTATCATATGAAGGGTCCCATATATATTGGAAAAATGCTATTAATCTATTGAAGGTATGTTGTGTCAAGTACGTAATAGTGAATATAATTAATTTAACTTTGCATATTTCTGGAAAAGCTCCTACATGCAGCATATTGCTCTCTCCTGTAAAGAAGTATATTGGTTTGTGGAATCAATGTCTCTCAAGTGTAATAATATTTTGATTTTTGCATCATTGAGTAATGGGGTGGTTTTAGAAATATATGGTATCTTATGGCTATGGATTTAGAAAAGAAGGTAGTGCAGGTGTCTCTGCATCATGTTAATATAGAGGTAAAAGTTACAAGAAATAAATGAGGAAAATTGAGAGAGAGAGAGAGAGAGAGAGAGATTGTGAAATAATGGAAGCTGGGGCATAAACAGCTCCTCAATAATAGTGATTTTTGGACAAGGTCCCTGTTTCTAATGTTAATTCTGCTATGATTTGAAGCATTTAAATCATTCAAAATTCATGTGAAATCGTTGTTGAAATAGAGCCTTGGGTTTAGAAAAGGTTTTAACACTATCATCTGATCTTGTGTTGAAATATCATTTAATGAATTAACATCCACATAAGGTGCATGTACCGGAGAAGATGGGGATTGTTTGATATAGTGGAGGAACAATCATATCAATTTCATTTGTCTTGACTTTTAAAATCCATTATTACAATATATTTAGTCTGCTAATAAGTTAATTTTTTTGGTATTTCCAGGTCTTCTGTCTATTAGTCCTTGTAGCTGATATGGTGGTTTATGCTATTTATTTGTCTCCAGTTGCTTTTAATTTCCTACCTTTCAGAGTTGCACCTTATATCAGGGTTATTCTTTTCGTTCTGAATATTAGGTATTGATCGATCGATCTCTATTTTTCATTTACTTTAGGTAAACATACTGTCACAGATTGTAACTTTTGAACCTCTGCTTGAAAATTTGAGGATCAATGTTGCGGTGCTTCAAATTTAGATTTTCATTGAAGTTATTATTTGCACAACATATCTTCATTAGGGTATAGCACAACATATTTAATATAATCTATCTTCATTGGTGAACATGGACAGTTTTTTATGATATTCATGTATATTGGGTAATGGAATATTTTCTTAATGTTTTATTTTAGAATTTTGTTTTTGTAGGTAAATCAGTGTCAGTGTTATTCCCAAAGCTGGACAGCTGGAGTCATTAACTAATTGAGTGGAATGATAGGAAAATAAAATTTCTAGGACAAAGAACTTCTTTTGATACTAATATTTAGGGTTTTGCTAACAAGTTCTCGTAGAGCACTGATTAAGGAATTAGAAAAGGAAAATTGTTGACTAAAATTTAAAACTTTTGAAGTTTTCAATACATTAAATGCCTTAGAAGCTTCAAAACTTCCCTTTTTGGATTCCTTATTCAATACTTTGGTTAGAAAAACTCTAATTTTTAAGCTTTAGAGGTCATTGGTTCTTACTTGACAGTAGGCGCTATTCATAGTTCATGGTTCTGCATGCCTTACAATTTAGAAAGTCATCTATATTCAGCTAGAAGGAAAATCCTTTTTATCATAATTTTCAGGTAGTGTAACTCTGCATTTTTATTTATGTTAGGGAGCTACGAGAAACCATCGTCATCTTGAGTGGAATGCTGGGCACATACTTAAATGTCTTGGTTAGTTCACCTTCACACTGTTTCTCCTTCCTCTTTGCTGTTCCTATTGTCAACTTTTTAACAATGTGTATGTCATTTTTAGATTCAATATCTATTGGGTTTAGCTTGAATGATAAATTTGGATTGTTCCAATTTATTCAATGGTTTCTTACTGGATATTGTGTGCTTGTCTAATAATCATGATTTGCAGGCTTTGGGGCTTCTGTTTCTTCTTTTTGCAAGTTGGGTGGCTTATGTGATGTTTGAAGATACAATACAGGGAAAAACAGTATTCACTTCTTATGGTACTACATTGTATCAGATATTTGTTTTATTTACCACATCCAATAATCCGGATGTTTGGGTTCCTGCATACAAGTAAGTGTTTTAACTATTAATTTTGTAGTTTGAATCTGCCTAGGAAGATGACTTTGTCCTTTCAATTTGAGATATATTATCATCAATCATCACTCATGTTTTTGTTGGCTTTTAAGGGTTTCGTTGGTATTGCCTCTATTTTATTCTGTTTGTGCTCTTGGGGGTTTACTTTGTGACAAACTTGGTCCTTGCTGTTGTTTATGATAGTTTCAAGAGTGAGGTAAATTTGCCATGCCATTGCTTTTCTTTATGCCATAGGTGAAACTTGAAAGGATTACATGTTTATTAGTCATCTACTATTTAGCTATAGAACCGGGAATACATTAGAAAGATTTTGATTGTACATTATATATATACTGTTGGATGGATATTAAAACAAATAATAAGTTGATAACGATGCCTGAATATTCTTTTATTTTAGCTTGTAAAACAAGTTTCCGAGACGGATCATATGAAAAGAAGAATGTTGGAGAAAGCTTTCAATCTCTTAGATGCACATGTAAGTGTGATTTTTCTATGTTTTAGTTTATTGATCCACTGTCTAATAAAGCTGACCTGCTGATTTAAACAACTATTGTTTCATTTCCTTTTTCTCTTATTGATTTGATATACAATTAGCCATTGCCAAGTGCCAACATATATTAATAGAATTTTTTGCTACCCTTCTTTCTTGTGGTGCATTTTCCTTTTTGATATTATCTTGACTGAATAGAAAGTCTGTTTTACTTCAACTTTAAAAGAGGAGACAACATCATAGTTTTTTTTTCCATTTTCTTTTCCAGTTTTTCTGGTTGTGGAATAAAGAAAGGGATAGTTCTAATTGAAAAGTAGAACTTTTCAGCTTTCATTATATTGCGAACTTGAAAACTCTCCTTTCATGATACTTTATAAAGCTCACTTCTTTCAAAAGAAATTCATTGGCATTTAAAATAGATTTGTGAAATTGAGGTCCTTTTCTTGTCCCTCTTTAATTAGGATCACATAATTTATAATGTTTCTGCTGAGTTGGACCAAACTGTGTATTTACTATTTAGGATAGGCAATAACTGAGAAGTGTGTCAGCAAGGGTTTAAAAAATAACACAGAAAAAGACAGAAATTATTCAATATAGTGAAAGCATTGATAACAGTTAACAACTTACTGAGAACTTACTGGATCGTGTTTGGATATTTAATGATGAATGGAATGGAATGTGATGGAATGGCATGGGATGGAATGGAATAGAGGTTCTACTCCATTGTATGGATTTCAAATGATGGAATTGAGAGAAGTTTCCACTCCATTGTTTTGAAATACAATGGAAGGGGGGATGGTATGATAAAAATTTTACATTATTCCACCAAATTTCATTTCATTGCATCTTATTTTCAAGAATCCAAACTATTGTAGCTAACACCACTTTTTCTGCCTCATAAGACTTAAAGGTGTTATTTCTGTGTAATAACCGATAAAACAGACGGCTTCAGTAAGTTTCTCTTTTTGTGAAGGCATCTACAGCCTCTCAATGTGCATTAGGATACAGGTGTTAGATATAAAGCTATTCATGAATCATCTCGCTCAAAAGATTATATCTAAAAATAGGTACATATCAATGGTCTTTGCTCGACTTATAAGTGATAAGAATCTTTTAAACGTCGCATGAAATTTAGATTGGTGTTTCCATGTTTGCTAATATGATTGACTAATAATCCTTTGTGTGCCAGTCATGTTGGCAATGCTAATTACATATTAACCATTGGGTTATTGAGGTGTTAACCAATAGCCCGAAAGAGTTGGTGGCAAGTTGGTCCCAGCTTCATTAAAATGCTCTTGCTAGGTGGACATTCCATATTCCTAAGGGCTAGTTACATTGACCTCCTTTGAGGTTCAGTGAAATTCGCTCCCACTCCCTCTATTTGTGCGGGTAACATTGAACTCTCCTAGATGCACTGTTCATTGTACAATAAAGGGGAGAGCGGTGTAATGATTTCACAAATTCAGGGATCTCCTTGGTAAATTTTACAAATAGAGGGGAGGTGCAGTGAATTTCACCAAACCTTAGGGGAATTGAGTGTAAATTACCTTATTCCTAAATGAAAACTTCATATGGAAGGCCATTGTAAACTGATAGCTGTACTAAATATGATGTTGAAATTATAGGACTTTTGATTATTGTGAATGTATAACTTGAGAGAGAGATCTTCAAGTGATTCAAAACTTTGGACTTTTAGTTAGGTTTGTTATTATCTAGAGGAGTAAATTTGGTTTAGATTATGTTTGACGAGTGAATAATTAAGTTGACATTTACTTTTTCCTGCTTGTCAAAGACCCATGCAACCTATAAGTATAAATTGTAGAGAAAATATCCAGTAATTGTTTCTATTATTCTGTATCAACACAGTTTATTAAAATGGTTGTTTTTAGACTCTGTTGTTGCTATGGTTCATTTGGGTAAGCTTGTAAAAGAAGTACTTTCTCAAAAGTAAAAATAGAAGCAAAATGAAAAAATGTTTTATGTTTGGATGTAATTGTAAAACTAACTTTTGTGATAATGAAAAGTTGTTAAGTTATTTGGATATGACAAATAGAAAAGTAATTTTTCTCATAAAATTACAATTGACGAAATAAAAAATCCCTTTCATAGAAATATTAGAGAAAAAACTGTATTTTCTTACATAAGCAAAAATATTCATAGCTGATTTATATTTTTTATTTTAATTTGTAATTAAAAATAACGTAATTAAATATATAGTCAATATGAAAATTAAATTTAATAAAAATTTCATTTTAGCTGGTATGTTCTAGATTCATAGTTAAAGAGTAAATTAATTTAGGTAATTTACACTCATTTCCCCTAGGTTTAGTGAAATTCACCTCGCCTTCCATCTATTTATAAAATTTGCTTAGGATGTCCCAGTTTGTGAAAACATTACACCAACCTTCCCTGAATTTGTAAAGTCATTATATTTCTCTTCCCTCTATTGCACAATGAACAGTGCATCTAGGAAAGGTCAATGTCACCCAACAAATAGAGGGAGCCAGAGCACCAAACTTTAGGAGAGGTCATTGTAATTTTCCCAATTAATTTCTTATATGTGTGTTTGTATGTAGTCACAGGTATGATTATATATAGTATCTTATATTTATATAGTTCTTAATAGAAAAAAGAGTTGGAGGTATCTTTTGTCATTTTAGAAAAGTGCTATGGATATTTTTAGAAACATAATTGACTGATTTATTATATCGCATTTTTTCTCTCTTCCGCTTCTGATTCTTGGAGAAGTATATGCTTCTCAAAAAAAGTAGAAAGCCTAATAATTTTTTATGTATTTGTTTTGAAGCACAAACAAATGCACTCACTATTTGAATATCTCTATTGTTAAATTGATTGTGTATGCTTCCATGTATATAGTAATCTATATATAGTAAATGGGCTGAACTACTATTGTAATGTCACGAATTAACTTTTTCCTAAAATAGTTATTATATATGCTGTGATGATGCAAGTGTTCTTAATATAGTCTTCTTTTGTTTTGAAATTATGACTATATCTCTTGATTCCTATGCTCTGATGTGGGTTTCTTTTGTGACTGAATACAACTTGTTAGCATCAATTCTAAAGCTGATAGAGATTCCATTTTGTGCCCACAGAATGTTGGATATCTTAACAAAGATCAATGCATTAGGCTCTTTGAGGAGTTGAACAAGTACAGGTATAACCTTATGTTAGTTGTGCTATCAGATTTATCTTATTATTATTTGTTGCTCATAATAATTTTAGATAAGGGAAAATGTTTTGGCATTTGTGAATTTTATGTATTCATTAGGACTTTGCCGAAGATCCCAAGGGAAGAATTTGAGTTGATATTTGATGAGCTCGATGATAGTCAAGATGTAAAGGTAATATTTGTTCTTATATGTCTTGATTATCTTTTATGCACGTGCTTATATTACAAGTAATTGTGGTTTACCCAAAATATTTGTGCCTTCAATCCTTCATGTAACATCTTTTTGTTTTTTTTTTCAGATCAATAAGGATGAATTTGCTGATATTTGCCATGCCATTGCTTTAAAATTCCAGAAGGAGGATACTGTAAGTTCAAATACTCCACATTTAAATCATTTGGAAGTTCATTGGAAAGTACTGAAATAAGGAAGGTAAAGATTTTTAGCATCTTTAATACTCTCCTGTTTGGTTGCAGCCATCTTACTTTGAGTATTTAGCATTCTACCATTCATCCACCTCAAAGAATTTGAAAGCATTTGTGAAGAGCCCCATGTTTGGTTACCTAGTCTCCTTCATTCTTGTACTCAACCTGGTTGCTGTTATTATTGAGACAACGGTATGACATGTGTTGAAATTAAAATATACATTCAAATGGTGTTTAATGTGACCACAAGTGAGATATATTTGCATTTATCAATAATTTGGTGGTCTCAGTGCTATTTCTTGTAAAAATTATTTATAATAGTGTTTAATGAATTCATTATGCATTATTTATTTAACTATAGGAACAGTTCAAAAGGTTAATAATTTTACACTTCTACCGACAACCTGAAATCTATCCTACGCTTTCCAGCTTTAATGTTTGATGATTTACTGGCAGCTGTTGTAAGCTCTGGCAAATGCAATTAAACTATCATACCATTTCTCTCCATATCATATATTCTATTTATGGGAGGGTTAAATAACCTTAGAAAATCCTGTCTAAGTATATTTATCAAAGATAGCGACACTCTTAATTGAAATACAAAATGCACATCAGTCATGTGATTTTGAAACACGATATTTTTGTTTATAACTGAGAGTTACTAGATTTTTTATGTTAAGGCCTCATCTGATTAGATCTTGCTTTGTATGGTGTTGCTGGTTCTAGGTTTTTTTTTTTTGTTACAAGGCATGTCCAGATGTTGATATCTTTGTATTAATTTAAAATTGCAGCTTGATATACAAAACAATTCTGCTCAAAAGGTGTGGCAAGTGGTTGAGTTCGTTTTCGGTAAGGACATCCAAATCTTTCTGATATCTTGATGCTCAGTATGTGAATTATTTTTTAGTAATGTAAAAATTGTTGCCTGGTTTAGAGGATGTAATCTTTTACAACAAAAGTTCTTTTCAGACAGTTGAATTGAGCCACTAAGCTCTCTGATTCCTTTGCTTCAGTATTCTTATATGCAGTGGCAATTTTTTTTAATATAAGATTGCGTCATTTATATTTACATTATGAGTTTTAGTTTTAGGGTTAAAGATACAGCAGAGCCAGAGCTTTCATTGCATTTTGCTTGACCTTCTTCAAAATGGCAGTAATTGAAGAGTGTGTAATTCAATGGAGTTAAGAACATAACACAGATGGGAGAATAGAGAATTCCAGATTTCGGAGATAGATAGCTTTGAGCTCGTTTTATTACTTTGGCATACCAACGATTATGCTTTCTGACATAGAATGAGTTGTTTGAGGTAATACTTGTTGAATTCACAGGAAAGTAAAAGGAAAAGATGAGTGGAAGTTGGAACAATGTGGCAGAAATACTTAGGTTCAATACTCACTATAGGATAGATGCCCATCAACACTATATATACTGCAATACGAAATAGTTTACATTTTCATAAAAACAATAACAAAGATTTAAACTGTTTCCTATGTCTACTATTATTACAATGCCTTGCCTTCTATCCTTTCCAATGTATTACCAATCACATGAGTCACATGCTTTATGTTAACAACACTACTGTTCATTTAGAAATAAGATGTGCACACTGAGGTGAGGAAAGTTAGAACATAGAAGTAAAGGGGTTAATGCCTGGTTTCAGAAATGCTTTTGTGGTTGTGTGCGCAAAATGATTGCAACTCACAATTTTTTGTCTACATCTGGATTTTGGCAACTTATAATTGCTATCTTACAGCATGTTAAATTTAAAATCAATTATGAGAACGTGTAACTCAACTGCTTGTTCATTTCACTCCATCCTTGTTTTGTCTATAAGAATCCCAATAATGATGAATAGTTGGTGATTCCTTATTTTCTCTCAGTGCTTTTCAGTCTGTTGTTATGCACCAAGCATTACAATTTTGATAATATTTCATTGCTGATCATTCCTTGCTGTTTTACAGGGTGGATATATGTAATCGAAATGGCTCTAAAGGTTTATTCATATGGATTTGAGAACTATTGGCGGGATGGTCAAAATCGCTTTGATTTTATCATCACATGGATAATTGGTAACTAATTTCTACTGCCTGTATTTTCTATCCTTTAACCGATATCTGGTTGAATGAATGCAGTTTCCTTTTCACCTTTTCTCATGACATATTTGTGATTGCCATAGGTATCTATAATCAGCTGTTATATGATCATAATGCATTTTATTCTTTTTGAGGCCCTGAATTTGTATGAGCTGTGCTATTTGGTGCGAAAACTAAATATGCAAATATGCATGAAATAAATGGCATCCAATGAAATTAGTCAGTTGTGCGAAAGTCGTGGGAGAAAGAAAAATAAATCAAGATAGAACATTGAAGTGAACACTGTTTCATGCTAGAAGTAAGAAAAGGTGTTCGTACCAATGTTTTAAAACTTGGACCACCGGCCATTCCAATGATGACCGCGAACCGGCCAGGTGATCAGTTCGAGCAGCCCAATAGATCAGAGATGTATATGAACCAGTTTGACTTGCTGATATTTTGGAAAAGCCGGTGACCTGGTGAGTCGTTGGTTCCCACAGTTCAACCATCTTGGAGAGAAAAGAAGAAGAAAAAAATCTTGAAAGTCGCCAGCTATTGCCTCGCAAGGAAGGGGAGATATTGCGCCGCCGGCAATGATTTAAATTTGCTGCCAGTCTGCGCTGTGTCATGCTGCTGCCACGAGAGAGAGAAGGCCAGTTGAGTTGAGTTGAGGAAGAACACGATACAGTGGGTAGGTAGGAGGTGTTGCAGCACTGTGTGACTTTGAGAAAGAGAGAGGCAATTGAAGTGATAGGGTTCCTTTTATCTTTTGTTCACCCATTTTATTTTTAAAAAAGGGTATTACATTGCTTTAGACTTCAGTGTCATTACTTGTGAAATATGGGCCAAAGCCCATGAGCCATTCTCTCTAATTGTTTAATAACGTTGCATATGGATCATTTAGGCCTCTAATGAATCTTTTCTTCTCTTGGGGATTTTGACAAATAAAATCAAACAAATTTTCATTTTAGAATTATATATTTTATAATTTAATTTCAATTCAATAATTATTAATTACATATATGTTATGTATATTTATACAAGCAAAAAATGTTTAAAATGTGTTAAATTGTTAATTACTTATGTTGTTTTATTCTATATATTTGAGTTTTCATATATTTATTTAATTATATCTAGTTCAATCGGTTAACCAGTGACCCATTAACTTAGTGCTTTAACCGAGTAGTCTGAAAACTATGGTTTGTACCATATAATTTCTCTTTGTATGCTATGAGGGAACAGTTTTCAAGGCAATGTCATGTTGTTCTGACTAATGACTCAATCTTTTGCAGTCATTGGAGAGACTATAACTTTTGCTATGCCTGATGATCAGTCCTTCTTCTCAAATGGAGAATGGTATGAAACATGAACCTTTTACTCTGAATGTTTGTGTATTCCATAGTTCCTTTTTTTTTGTTGGGGAGGGGGTTCATAATTCCAAATCACTCCATGGACAAAAATATTTGTGGTGCCGATTTTGGGATTTATTTTCACCAAACACTCAAATCACATTAATGGTCTTTTATATATCTGCTGTGCTGTTGAATTATTATATTAATGTTCAGAGATGTATTATTATCCATGGATCATTTCCTAAAATTGAAGTTTTGTACTTCTCTATTAATACCATATAAAACTGGATACATCATCATTTTTTCCACTTGGCAATAGTACAAATTTGCAAATGGTATGCCAATGTCAAAGCAACTAAATGTGTGAATTCACATACTTATCAATGGGTGAAGACTTGAAGGGTTAGTAAATCATTGTCCAAGTTCATGCAAAGGAGTTTGTGTAACACATATATCTTTTAGACTTTAGTAGATGAAATGTCAGTAACCATGAGATCAGAGATGAATTGCCTGAGACAACTATTTGGAAGATCCTCGTTGATTGTAGGAGCTAAGTTGTGCTTGCGTTTTTTGTCTTTTGCATGCCAAATCTAGTTTCCTTATTTCCAAAGCAAGATGTAACAGTTCTTGTAAAAGTTACAGTTTTTGAACATTACAAAAATTACATTTTGTTACTGGACTACAGTATGTTCATTTGAAGATTGGAAGTTCTGTAAAGAATGTAGTTCATTGGCACTGTAGTATTTCTTTGAGGATGCAATGACACATTTCTTCTCCTATCCTCTTTATAGGATTCGCTACCTTCTTCTGGCAAGAATGTTGAGGTTGATAAGGCTCCTAATGTATGTCCAGCAATTCCGAGGCTTTGTTGCAACATTCTTAACTCTTATACCAAGTTTGATGCCATACTTCGGGATCATATTTTGTGTCTTATGTATTTATTGCTCAGTTGGTGTACAGGTAAAAAAATGGTTGTTTTGGTTGATCTCTTTTGCTTTATTTCTATACAGATTAATAAGTTAAATTACAGATTCAAATTCTCTTTCCTATGGTATTTATCCTATTTTCTTTTTCTAATTTTTACTATTATCAATACAGTAACTTTCCATTATCTTTGAATTTATAGATTTTTGGTGGACTTGTTAATGCTGGAAACCCCAAATTGGAAGCAACAGATCTTACTGATAATGAGTATCCTTTGTTCACCTATAAATCTGTCTCCTTTAATCCTGTAGTAGTTGATTTGATCCCATGATGGCCAGATATTTTCCTTCAAAGAATCCCCAAAAATTTCACACTCTGGTAGTTTCATCATGCTTTATTAAACATGACTTTTTTCTTGAAGGTGGGGGTGATGTTTGGTTAACAACCCAACCTGAATTCTAATACTGGATGATTTGTTGCTTCTGAAATTGAATTATTGCTGCCTGCAATAAAAGTTGTTCTTGGAGTATTTTTCTTGACAGAAAATAGCTATTTGCTTTTTAATTTCAATGATTATCCTAATGGAATGGTGACACTTTTCAATTTAGTAGTCATGGGGAACTGGCAAATATGGATGCAGGTATGATTGGTGTCTCCAATCCATGTCACTTTTGACAATTAGTGTCCTGTTGTTTATTAGTCACAGTTGTTTCCCCTGTTTCTATGTGATATATATTTGTATGTTCTTATTTCTTTTGACAATTAGATTCCTGTTCTGGTCCCAATGGTATTTTTATAGGTAAATTACACCGAACTCCTTTTAGTGCAATTAGATTCGACACCCTTTATTGTAAAATTGTCACCAAAGGTCCTTGAGGTTTTGCCAAAATTACAATGGCCTCCCATATAGTTATTGGTCTGTTAATTTAAGTGAAAAAAAGATACTATGTGATAGATGTACATATGATTATTAACAACAAAATTGTAATATTTTGACAATATTTGACATATAGATTTCATAAGTTATAAGTTTCATTCTCACGTGATAAAAAATTGTGCTTTAGTCAAAATGGTATTTGACATATAAATTGACTAAAATACCTTTTTTACATGGATCAAAGAACCTTGTGGGAAATTTGTTTGAATTTTGCCTTAGATGATTTGGTTATGTGAAGAAAAGACTTGTAGAAGCTTCAATGAGAAGAATATATGAGATGAAGGTTAGTCTGAGTTAGAGTTAGAGATAGAAATAGACCAATAAAAGCTATATTATATGATACCATTAGGAAATACTAGAATTTTCCAAGTCAAAAAAGAAAAAGAACAACTAGGATTTAAATGGCTTGTCTAAAAATGGTTTAAGATAGGACACAATAACATTGTTTGATCCATGTAGCCAACCTCACCTAATGGAATGTGAAAGGCTTTGTTATTGTCGTATATATGACTTGTAGTAAAGTTAATCATGAATGAACAGTGTAATTTGATGTTACTTGGGTAATGTTATGGCTAATGCATAAGTAAAGCGAGTGACATCAAATTATAGGTTGGTAGTGATGCAATGTTATTCAAACTAATAAATGATAAATCTAAAATATGCATAAATTTCTTGATGCGTGTGACTAATGTCAGATTTTTATTCAAATCAGTTAGCAATTGCAAATAAGTGTTGCCTGAACTCTATTTATGTTGTTTTCAAATTATGACCTTAATATGTGCTTACTTACCGCACAGTTTATTTGGTTTTCCATTTCAGAGCTACAAGGAATTAACTGGGACATCTTGGTCTTATGTATACTTCATTAGCTTCTACTTAATCACTGTTTTGCTGCTTTTGAACTTGGTACGGTTTACTTTGTGCTTATTTAGTACCTTATAAATCCACTGGCATAAATGTGGAATACATAATGTATATTCCGGGAGTGAGATTTTGCAATTTTCCAAAACTGACATGCACACATACTAATTCTTTTTACAATTACAAGCTTACCATGTAGTTACAATTTCTAAATTTACTTAAAGAGAAACAGTTATATGAAATTGTATTAGTATTTTTTATGACTTGTCACAGTGAAACGAACCAGAATGAATTTTGATACTATGCCCAAATTGTTCGTCTTAACAAACTGCTTATGTTTATCAAGTTAGAAATGATTATATGTCTTTCCTGTATTTCAGGTTGTTGCTTTTGTCTTGGAGGCATTCTTTGCTGAAATGGAGCTTGAGTCGTGTTCCTATGATGAACTTGACAAGGAGGTTTTATTTAAAATTGAATTCTTGTCAATAATGGACTCTAAGGTAGCATTTGGTAAATATCCAGAACAAGAAATACGGAGACATTGAGGACAGAAACTTGTTTGGAGAAGGGACAGAAACAAAAACCTTAAAATTTGATCCAATTTATGTCCCTCCAAAAAGGAGGGAAATTGGAGGCACGTCTTTGCCCTTCTCATTTTTCAATTTTTCATCAAATCATAACCTAATCTTCTCATCATCTTTTCATCAATCACTATGTCTTGTACACCACTACCAAACACAGTTCCCTTTTCGTCTCCAATATCGTCTTTGTCTCAACTTTCTCATTGTCTCCATCCTTTTTGTCCCAGGACAGGTACCAAATGCAGCCTAAGTTCCTGTGCTTGTCCTTTATGCATTAACTAATTGATATGTAATTCAGTAGAAAATTAAAATTTTTAACAGCTGCACCAATTTTGATATGTAACATCCTTAATTTGAACCAAGTTTTAAATTAGTTGGTACTTAAATAGTGAACTTATCATTATGGTTACTTGTGACCACAAAAGGCTCTGATAACTATCAATAGCATTACATGCTGCCGAACTCCTTAAGCCACATGAAAACACACTGCACTCTACTGTAACTTTTTCTGAACAGCGGTGATTGCTCTCACACCTCAATGTATGCAGCAAGCGGTATATTATTATTATTGGTTGCTGTGTGAAGAGAAGTTTTTTTAGATTTTTCAACTAATTGGCATCATAGAAATTTCAATACAGACCTGGAATATATTTCTCCTTACCTGGAAGCCACTTGTTCCTTGATTATACTATAAACTATCCACATGACAAACTTTCAGTGCTCCAAAGATATTTTTGTGACATTATTATCAACTGTATAAGTGGCTCTTTGCTATCAACTTCACCTATTTCTGATTGTTCCTAGTGCCATTTGTGCACCATACATTATAAATTGTTTGCCAGTTTAATATGTAGCTTTAACCTGTTCAAAATCTCACTCTGTATTTGGCATCCCAATACAGGAAGTTGAAGGAGATAAATATCGAAGACGATCTGTTGGGTAAGCTGACGATATTTATGTGGATGCCCACATTTTTATTTGCAGATGATGAACTGCTTCTTTTATATTTGTCAAAGACCAATTCATCCTAAAAAGCTTTGGTTGTTAGGTGATTGCACATGAATAGTTTATATCTTTAACATGATGCTCCATGCAAGGGATTTTTGGGCTTCAAGTGTAGATAATGCACAAGCTTACTTTATCTTGTTCTTTAAATTAATTACAAGAAATGAAATGGTAGTGATTGAACTCAACTGGTTATGCTTTGATGTCTCGTCTAACACCAACTTAACCTAAAAGCTTGAGTTGTTAGTTGAAAATATATGAACTGTTTTTATACCTGTTAACAATATTGGTTTGCTGCAGCACTAAATCACGAAGCCAGAGGGTTGATGCTCTTCTTCATCATATGTTGAGTGCTGAGTTGTGTCAAACACAGCCTTCCAATTCATAACACTGATAAAAATCCTTTTCCAGGTATAACAATCAAACTTCTCAAATATTCATAAACATCAATTCCATTGCCAGCAATATAATTTATTCCTAGCTTTTTTGTCCTCTAACTGAATGCAACATTAGGGAGTACAATTGATAGGATCTTGTGTTATGGTTGTTTAGTATAACTCACCATCCTCAGTGTGTGTTTTTGGATCATGAAAGTAGTTTTATATTATTTAGATTTATTGTCTCTGTAAGAGTATGTTCATCTTTCTTGGTTTTTTCGTTTTCTCAATCCTGTTGGAGCAAAATTGCCTGCTACAAACATGTTTTGAAAGCTGAAATACATTACTGCACCAAGCATGGAGTTTACAAAGTGAAGCAGCTGCACATCTTGGAACGGTGTGATACCAGCTTTAGGTCCAATCCCTTTACAAATGACGTAAGACAAAAAAGTATCGTTTACTTTTACCTTCTTTACTATTCACACTCCCCTAAGTAGCAAACCTCTTCCTCAGCCTTTTTCTGCAGAGCTCCACCTTTTGACTCCTTGGCAAAGGTCTCCCTAGTGGCCTTTAGCCATGAGATTCCCGCTCTACGAGCTGAGATAGGAACAGCTTACCACGTGTACAGCTTTATGAGCGTAATTATGTATTTGGAAACTAAAGTTGACCATGCTTCTTTCGTGCTTGAGAAAAATCAAATAAGAAGTTAAAAAAACAATGTGGGAAGAAAGAATGAAAAACCTGCTAGTTTGATGGCAAATTGCGAGAATCCTGGTTACTGATGAAATCTTTTTACTTTCTTTAGTCCTGCATGTGCAACCTCTGCTAATAGTTATACTTTATTCTCAAGTTACATAACCACCTTTTTTTTTTACGCCAGGAATCCTGTGAATTTGTTGAGATTCCTTGTATTAATTCAGGTTGTAGACCAATGCCTATGTATTATCTTGAATAAATGCGAATCTGTACTTTGATATTGTTGCAGGATGCGCAGAGGAGCCCACTTTTTTTTTTCCTGTGAAGTTTATACAGATCTTTTGTGTGCTATATCTCCCTGGTGTTGTGATGCTATTTGATAGATTCGGTCAGGATCCACAGGGGAACAGATGCGAAGCTTATTCAGATCCCCGGTAATCTGCGGGTGAGGCCAAATGTTACAGTATCCTTAATTATTTCTGGGAAGAGCACCTGATAATGCTTCGATGAGCTTGTGCTGAATTGGGATTAAATCATAAAGTAGCAGGGCCCATTTTTCACCAGGCTGTTAGAAATCTGTCCTGTCCTATTTTGTGTGTGTATTGTAGCACCAACCATTATTTATTTCATTTTATTTTAATCCTGCCTGATTTTGATTTTTGTATTTGTACTACAAACACTATGTGGTGGTTGTGCATACAGTTATTAGTTCTCTTTTGTTCCATTAATGTACTAGTAGTTTGGTTTTCTAGAAGAGAAGGGAATGCTTATGTTATTCAACTACAAAGTAGCATAGCATTTGACCATTTGTGGACCTCAAAGCCGAGCACTGTTCAGAATTCTTTTACACCTGGAGTTAGTTTTATCTTCCCTTAAAATTTGGGGAAAAAATTGTAGGGTAAATTTTTCATTATAAAATTTGAGAGATGCTTAGCAGTAGCAAAGTTATTTTCCTTTTTCTTTGAAGTACCAAATTTTACCACCAAAACCATTGTTAAACGTCTGGTTTTTAATTTTTCTTTATATACAGTAAAAAGCGGGTGAACATTCAAAGTTCATTTTTCAAAGTAAGTTTTCTAGAATCTTCCCAAGAGATGAAACAGGAATTGGAATGGTATTTCCTCCGGGAATTTAGATCACAGCAAAATAAGAGGTCTAAGATTAGGAGTAATTCAATAAAGCTACACTGAGTAAATACACCCGTACTCATCATTAATTATGCAGTGGTTGATATTTGAATATGACTTTATTAATTTGAAAAAAAATACTTTTATGATTTAAAAAGGTGTTTAATTTACATACACTATCAAGTATACAAAAAAAAATTATACGACATCAAATCATATCTTATTACATTAGTAAGAATATTTGACTTAATCACTTATTACCATGAAAATTTTACAAATAGAAACATATGACTGAATAATGATATAATTATTTTACATTATTGATGTATTAAATTTGATGTATTCCCCTTAACTCATTTTTATTAAGTTAAATATTTTTATTAATATGATAATACATAATTAGACATTTGTATTTGTGACAATACATAATTAAATTCATGGGTTCTACGACCCAAAAAAATAAACAAACAAAGGGGTTGTGGCAATGTTTAACCGGTCGGCCTATCTTTCATTCACCTTGCTAATCGAAGCTTCCAATCGAATTCAAATAGCCCAAAACAGGCCCACAACAAAAATTTGAAAAACCCTCCAAAATTTTCACAGCATTTTTTCGGAGGCGCGAACTCGTCCCGCCAAGGTAACGTTCCCGCCATCACAACCTCATTATTTTTTCACATCTATAAAACAACAAACTCAATCCCCAGTCGCCACCAATACCCGCTCTCCATTTCAGTATTTCACTCACACCCTCTGTCTCTGTGTGTTATCATCACCTTTCAGGTCATTCGCCAAATTACAATGGTAGTGCCTCAGACTCAGTGCCCTAGCAACTTCTACGGCAGCAGCCTCCCCCGCCCACGCTTCTACACTGACGTCAAGTTCAACGACCACCGCGTCGACCCACCCCTCCCAGTCACCGACCCATTAATGTCCTGGGCCCAAGAAGCCCACTGGGCCATGGGCGGCCTCAGCTTCAAGCGCCTCCGCCTCCAGGGCAAAATCGAGGGCAACGTCAACAAGCTCCGTTCCCAGCGCGAAGCCCAAGCCAAGGCCCAAGCCCAAAGCCCAATCCCCCACTCCCGGCCCAATCTCCTCGGATCCAGAAGACACGCTCCCGATTCCCCTCCGCCGCCACCCGCTCCCGTCGCGTCGAAGCGCCGAAGGCTCATGGCACTGATCGAGGAGGAAGAAGAGGAAGAAGACAAAGAAGATGATGAAGAAGAAGAGGTTAAGGTTAAGGTTAGGGTTACGAATCGTGGTGTTCGGAGACGGTTGGTGAAGAAGCTTGGCGACGATTTCGATCGCGTTGCTTCGGAGAACGAAGGGAGTGATGCGGATCCGAAAGCTGGTTCCGGTGATGGAACGGATTCGATGGCGGTGAGGACTAGGAAGAGTCGGAGGTTGGTGAAGGTTGGGGATGCTGTGAGGAAGGCGATTGATGAAGTGAAGAAAACAAATATCAAGGAGAAGAAGATTGGTGAAGGTGAGAAGAGAAATAGAGTTAAAACTTCGCCTAGGTTGGCGAAGAGTAGGTCCAATTAGGGCTTGTAATTAGCTGCACTGTGTTCATGTTCTTTGTGCTAAAGCTTGCTAGGGTTTCATAGCGTACAGGGGCAGTGCCTTTTTCTTTTTTCTTTCTTTTTTTGTTTTTAGCATTTGTGCTGTTGAATCTGCTTTGATTTGTGCAAAATATATTGCTAATGATTCTAGTACAACAATCTTGGATGAGATTTTTTTTTCCTGCCTCATTTGTGCATTTTTTGCTTCATTTCGAAATTTTGTGACCAATAAAATTAAAGTTCATTCAATTGTTATTTTCCAGCAAAAAGGTTTCAAGGTGCAATACTACCCAGTAGGGTACATGCATGAGAGAAAGCAGGAGCAGATGATCAAATATAAATTGGATTTGATGACATAAGATTCATTACATAAACTTTATCCTTGTACATTTTGTTTGAGTATGGCAAACTTTAGAATGATACAATGGTTTTATAAGAATCTCTAATCTATGATTATGCTAACCACACTATATACTCAACTAGGTGATTACTACGGTGTAGTTGCATGAATGTGCATTAGGTGTAGTTTACCTCACAGGAGTATAACTGAGCAAGTTTTTCCTTTTTTTTTCTTGAAAAGAAGTATAGATTTTTTGGGTGAGGTAAAACTGCATTAATGCACCAATACGCAATTACACCAGAAAATTCACCACTCAACTAGTCACTCTCCACTGTAATATTGGTGATGAAAAGTTGAAAACTGAGGGATATCATTGTACATGATCTCTCTCGGCCCCTTATCAAAGAAAAAATCCATGTCTTATTCCGATTCCTGTTCCTTCATGAAAACTTTCTTTACCACCATTTTTACTAACAAAGTTGTTTCAAACTTGCATCCTTAAGAGTCCATCCTTTGACTTTGGCTATTCTGCATGATTGCTCAATAAATAGTGAATGGGTTGATGATGAACTTTCCCATGGGACCATACCATACTCATCAGAAAACTCCTGCATTCCTCCAACTAAGAATTGCCAAACCAAAGCCCCTGCTCCAGACCCGTTTTTCTTTGCAGATTTGTAGATTATGTCTAGAATTCTTCTGTACATCTTTTCTCGGTTAGAAAATGAGAAGTTCTTGTTCATGTCTGATAGTCCATATTCGGAGAATATGATGGGCTTCTTCAACACTTTGTCACCATCTTCAATGTGAGAAAGCATCCACTTGGAGACAAATTTCAGCTGATCTTCAAATGATTGATAATGAAACCTATGCAAAAATGAATAAATAAATAAATAAATATAGCACAAAGTACAAAAGCAACAGTTATCTAAAACCAACAACATCTAAGCCTTCTCTCATTAGTTGAGGTTGGCTATGAATTAGATGACGCCATTGTTATAAATCATGCTTACATTTTGGATGTTACTTCTGCATATAAATCGGAAGCTAGATTTTATTGGATTTAAAAGAATCACATGTCTAAGCAAATCTAAAACTACAGATAGAGCATTCATGCAATGCTTACCAATGGTCAGGATAGATATGAACAGAGGTGAAATCAATATTTGAGGTTTTGGAGTTCCGAATAAAATCCGATCCAAGTTTGGATGCCCAATACTCAGGGTTAACAGTTGAATCTTTTGGGTCATTTGGACCATAAAAGCCTTCAAGGCCAATAGTCACCAGATGGTTCTTGTCAATCGATTTCACAAAACTTGACATTTCTTCTATCCACTCCTGCAATTCTATGCCAATTAAGTAAAGTGTATACTCAGATATTATAAGAAGCAATAGCACCACTATCCTTTTCTACTGCTTCCAAACCCACAGTTAAAATGGAACAAAAACTGCCCCACATTTTCCCCTTCTTCCTTTTCTTTGAATTTACATGAATCAGACAAAGCAAACATCTTTTTACATTTTAATTACTTGAACTGAAAGGTTTCAAGCATTTCCTCTACTTCATATGCATTTCCCAACAAGGAATAAAAAATAGCGGTATCACAATCGAGTATCAGAAAACTGGCTGTGTGTTGGATATTGAGTAACCCCAAACAACAAATTCGGCAAAGCACTAGTGTAAAATTGGCAGACTTCTATAGCGTGGAGGGAACAGCCAAAACCGCATATAGTTCATCAGAGATCATTATAGTTTAACGAACAAAGAAAATTCAAGAAAGTAAAAAGCAATTTGAACATTTTAATCTCCTGTAGGCTCAAGCAACATGAAGCAAAATAAAAATGAAAGGAAGTTGGAATAATTATTCCAACTTTGAAATAGTAATTGATATTGCTAGTACTTTTATCTCAAATATTTGGAGGGCTTAAAGCAAAGGTGCAGGACTTACTTGGAGAGTGTCACCAGAAGGATCAGACATGCAACGGGGTTCATTAATCAATTCCCAACCAAAAATGGTGGGGTCATTTCTATATTCGATTCTGGTGATAGTGTTTTTCCTTGTCAGAACAGTCTGCAAGGAAATTCAGAGGAAACTATTAATTTAAGATTATTTCATTTCTTCATTAATGCTTCATTAAAAAATTATTAAAACTTAAGGTGATAAGCATCTTGAGTATTGGCTAGATCTTAAGGTGACAATGCTTCAATAAGATAATTTCATTTCTTCATTAATTCTTCATGAATCATTGTCTAGAGAGGTCTAAATCATTCAAGTTTTAAATTTGGTATGCATAACGAAACTGAAAGCAGAGAGAATTCAATGCAGATTGAGAAATAAGATTCCTTTTTATTGGTTTGTTTTAATAAAACAGAAAGGCAGGCGATGTGTTGCATTATGATTCAGCCCAGTGGTCTACTCCTTTGTGGGGAGAAATTAGTCAGTTAAAAACTTAGTGCAATGGTAGAACATTTGCTTGTCAAGATGCCATTGCCAGGCTTATTTTCAAAATGCTCGGTCATATGTGATTCAATTTCACAAAAAAGGTGAAGACCAGGAATGCCCCTCAAATGCCAATCAACAGGTCTAGTCAGTAGAGACAAATATGCCACCTACTTGTCTTGCTGTATACAATTATTAAGAAAGAAATCATACAAATTTGTGCTACTAGCTTATGCATCATAAAAGACGCACCAGTCATAAAGTATTATCACTAAGATTGCCGGATGGCAAATAATGGCAGTTGTAAAGGCAATAATATTATTGAGTTATTACTGTGTATATCACAGGGTTACTTAAGCCAAAAATGAAAATCATGAAATTCTCACATTTTTTGAATGAAGGCAAGAAAGGATAATGCCTACTCAACCGGAACAGCTGGTAGGGAGAAAGAGAACAAGGAAAGAAACAAAATAGAAAGGTAAACAGGTCATACCTTGATGTAGTTCTTGAAATAACTCCGAATTGATGGATCAAAGAAGAAAGAATCATTAGATGAGCTTAGCCCTACCCCTTCTTGCCATGCCCATTTGACATACTGAGTCTTCCCGCCATAAGCTTGCAAGTTATTCACTAAGCTAAGAAGCAGCCTTATTCCATTTTGCCTTGCTTCTGCTATGACATAATCCAAGGCCTGCAAACCACCAATCCTCAGCATGGTTTCCATTCATTAAAAATAATTTTAAACTGTAAACAACTTACTTACTGCATAGGCAAAAAGAATAACCAGTAACACAATATAAAGCATTTTTCATTTAATCAGGCATAACAAAAAGGACAGATTCACTAGACACAAATCTCTGTTAAGGAAATCATCATCAACTTTTGAATTGAAAGGTATGTCTTGAAGATTTATAAAATTAAAGCAGACACTGCTTCTTTCATAAAACTTCCGATTTCAGCATGTCACTCAAACCGATCTTAGCAAGAGGTAAGAATACCGACACTAATTTTGGGAAAATTTCAAAGGGGATAAATTGATTAGGAATGGCAAAAGTGGAACAAGAAAAAACACTAGTCCAGCATATTTTACGTCAAATCATCTAGCTAATATATACAACTTTAGAAGCATTGATAAAGAATAATGCTACAAGGCCCGAGTTAGTTGCCCGAAAATTTCTGCCAAAAACAGTTCGCACA
Source organism: Dalbergia oliveri (assembly GCA_030441495.1). Lineage (NCBI taxonomy): Eukaryota > Viridiplantae > Streptophyta > Magnoliopsida > Fabales > Fabaceae > Dalbergia > Dalbergia oliveri. The sequence goes on from JAMLFY010000006.1 coordinate 10,031,675, forward strand.
CATGTAACAAAACATGAGTGGTTTGTCGGAGATCATGAGTGGTTAAACAATATGATGTGTGCATTCTATTTTGTTGACAGATAATTCTGGTAATAGATTTCTGGCAATCTTTCTAGGCGAAAAGTATTTTCCATAAAAAATATTCAAATCAATTCTATAACGATTCCAACCACTCAGATACTCAGCTTATCATTTTATTCTGTATTCTATCACTCTAAGGCTGTGTTTGCTTAAGGGGCAAAAATGAGAGTAAAAATTATATAAATAAGCTTTATGTGTTAAATAATATATGAAACTAATCAATTTTATTCACATTTTTATCTTCTAACCAAACATCAGGAGGCATGGTATCTTTTCTCCATTAACCTCAAAACATTCAGCTCTGAACAGACAAGTATGTCATTAGTCATGTGGTATTTCAAAACTCCCACATGCATAGTTTGGTCCCTGGCAACCCAGCATGATTTCAACTATTATAAACTAAGAAGCGTGATTACCCATGCCTCATAAGCGCAGACGGATACAATTGAAAACACAATTTCAGAAAAACAGAACAAAAACTGACAAGGCTAAATTTTTTTAAAATAAAAATAAAAGGCAAATCATACCCCCAAAAAAAAAAAACCATATCACTATTAGACCCTTAAAAAAATGGAAAAATATGTCGGTGCCGGCCGTGAAACACGGAACAGACACACCAAAAGGCCAAAACACAATCATGATAAATTCTAACAAAAACAATATACAATATAATACAAAATTCCGAAAAATCATGAGTTACATGCAACAGCAATACCTTGAAAGCTTGCTCATCAAAATGACCAGGGGAAGTTTGAAGGGCATTGTAGCCACCATCATTGAAGGCCCAAGTTCTACAAAGAGTGAGACCCATCTTGGCACCGTTTCTCAGCATTTCACGCACCCTTGGCCTCGTATACAACTCCACCGATTGCCCCATTAACCAGTAAGAGTTCCACCCATTTACGTACAAAGCTCTCCCATCCAACACAAACTGCGTCCCATTCCTCTCCACAAAAGACAACGTTTTCCCTTCCTCCATAGTGAACCTTAACCCTCCGAATGACATGTAAACGAAGAGCACCAAGGTTCCAAAACCCAGAATAGGGTAAAAAACACCGTGTCCTGACGCCATTATTTTGAGGACTGAAACCAGCGATATTCGACGAATTGTGGGGATTGTTGGATACCCTTTTGGCCCTTTGTTCATAAAGGTAGAAAATTAGACTATTTAGTCACGATTTTGTTGAAGATTGTCGAACCTCTCCGAGTGAGTTCAGACCCAGAAGTGAATTTGGTGTTTTTTTTTTTTGGACACGCCAAATGGTTAAGGTGTGTGGATCTCTCTCTGGTGAGTGAGAATAGTATGTATGGACTTAAAAAGGCATTAACTTTAATAAGTTGCCAAAAAGAAAAATTATAAGTTGCCAAAAAGAAAAACTCGGTGACCCCAACAATAATAATAATAATGCATTGAGAAAATTTTGACAGGTACTGGGAGTTGCAGTAATTTTGGGGATATATATGTATGGTGAGATGAGCAGGGAATGCTTATGGTTGCAGCTTCCAACAACCCATAGAAGGAACTGAGAAAGAGGATCACATCACATGTCTATGCTATGAAGCCTATCTATCTATCTATCTATCTATCTTGAAAACAAGTCAAAAATAAGAGAGATGATGGAAAAGGGTTGAGAAATGGGTGTAAAGTGGGCATGATGGTGAGAGTGCGTGGTGAAATGGTGGTGTCATGTGTGTAATTACTGACTGGTTACTTGGATCTGGGGAAAGGATAATGGGAATGGCAACTGGGAAAGGGAACTCAACTATAGGCGCTACTGTTATGTCCCACTGTACCAACTAGTAGCAGTTGCAGCCTTTATTCCGATGAACAAACATGCCACCATTGTATTCCGTCTCACTGCCTCATGTAATCCGTGGGTCATCATTCCATCCTCTGTCACTCAATCTTTTACCATATTAATAGGTTGAGTAAATAAAAGAATAATTTTGAGGATTTAATTTACATAGACGGAAAGAGTAAAAAGTTTTCTCCTTATCATCTAATTAAATATTTTTATATATATAATTTTTAAAGTAATAAGATAAAAATTAAATATATTTTACTGATATGATAAAATGTGATTGAATAATTATTAAAAAAAGTTTATACTATTAATATATCATAATTAAACTCTAATTTTAATACTATGTGAAAAATAAAATTTCACTCATGTTTAATCACATTCTTTTATTCTTTGAGGTATAAGACTTTTAAGTCAATAAATAATTAAATCAATTTATTTAGATGATAATAAATAATAAATTTAATTTTTATCTGTAAATAATATGACACCGATCAATGAGATCAAAATATAGTTTGTGTTATGTTTCTTTTTATCAAACAAAGAAAATAATTTTTTTTAACAAAAAAGTTATACGAATAAATAAGCACTTTGAATTAGTGTGCATTTTGATTGACTTTTTTTTTTCAAATAAATCACTTATTTTTTTTAAAAAAAGTGCTTCAATGTATGGTTTGGAGTGTTTGAATTAGCTTTTAAAAAAAAAGTACTTCAAATTAAAAAAATGATAGAACCACTTTTTAAAAAGCTAGTGATACTAAGCTTATAGAAAAAAATAGAAACAGAAGTGATTTTTAATAAAATTACATTCTAAAACTCTTCCTCGATATTATTTATAATTATAACCCTATTCATAGGTAAATTTTTAAAAAGACTTCTTTTTCTCATTTCTCAAGTCACGCACACCCTTATTTCCTCACAATTATTCACTTAAACACTTCTAATAAGCATATACTCCAACTCTATTCTTAGCTTCTTCTTTTTTTTTAAGATACATTCACTTTCATTTATTTTATTTAAAGATTTCCCTAACCATATTAAAGAGGAAAAACGATATTAGCCTCATTTTAACGATTGTATTGGGATCATAGATGGCACTCATATAACTATCCATGTACCTATAAAAAACAAATACATTTCATATGTAGGAAAGGATATATAAGCACTAATGTATTGTGTAATACCCTAGTTTAAATAAATGGGGCTAGGAAATTCTTTTGAATTAGGAAAGGTGTCAATTACTCTCATCTGTCATTCCAAGTCCTAAGTTTCACTAAGTATGGATCCTACACGTCCTTGGAAGCGCTATATAATAAAACCTTTTCTTAGGATCAAAAGTCCAGGTAATTGTTCCCTAGAGAAAAATAAGTTAAAGAATGATTTTTAAGGAATCTTATGAAATCCTTAAACCCTTCGTTTTTAGCCCAAAAGTTTACAAAATCGTTAAAATTCCTGAATTTGAACTAAAACCCAAAAATTAGATTTTGATTTGTTGGAAGTTTGATTTTTTTGATATTTTATTTGAATCAAAATGGGGGTATTTTCTTATTTACATTTATATTTTAAAGTTAATAGGAAGTAAATAAATGATCAGGGAACAGTAAATTGTAGGGGATTTTTTTTTGCTCTCTATGAGCGCTGACACTCAACAGAAAACATAAATACCCCCATTTTAAGGTCTAGAACATTCAAACACCAAAAACACGATTCTTCACCCCCAACTGCGAAACTTCGCTCCCAACCCATTTTCACCCCCAAATCTCCATTTTCTCTCATTTCTTCCAATTATAACTTCAATTTTTCACTCCTAAGGCTTTAAGGTATATTGTTCTTCTAATTTTACCCATTTTCCCTTTCACTTTCTTCTTGTTCTTGGGGATTTAAGAGGGTGTTTATTATAGAGGTGTTATAATATTCTTTTAGTAGGATTGAAGTTAGATTTGAGTATTTAAAGGTTAATCTAGAAGTTTATTGCTTTAATGATATATACGGGTGCCAATCCTACTTCCCAGAACTTTGATGGTGCTATTCCTGTGTCTTCTGTCATTCAGATGAGTAGGTTCACATCTCTGACTTATATGTTGAGCATTATAACTATTTTTATGAAAATTATAACTCATACCATGATTTTAGAGACTTCAACATAGAGAATCTAAGATTACTACTGATTTCTATGGTTTGAACTGTGATCTAAGAGCATACATATGTTTTGATAAACCCATGGGACCATTGTTGATCAAAGGTGTTTCTGATAAAGCTGAATTGTGAGAACATGCATTGTTTGTGATTATATGACCTCTAGAGCTGTGAATTCTACTTGACTAGATTTAAACCCTAGGATAAATGCCTTGGTTTTCAAGTTTAGAGATGATACTATATTTTTTGAAGAAACTAAACAGGAGCTATAGAAACAAGCTGCGTGTTAGCGGTCAATCTGCTAACCTTAGTACCGAGTAGCCCAGGGCCAAAGTATTCAGAGAAGGACCTAGTTAGGTACCCATTATTGTCACACTTACGGATACGTAACGCAGATGTGACAAGAGATTTTGTTATGCTATATATATTGTGCACAACCAGTAGAGATTACCTGTTTTTCCATTGAGGTACTGTTGGGTTATTTTATAAGATAAAACGTTTTTGGTACTCTTGTATATGCTTATATTCCTATGACTATATAAACTGGTTGAGCATTATTTATATTATTGTAATTTTCTGCATACCCTTTGATGTCCCATGGAGGGGTTCCAGGTGAGAACTCACTTACTGGTTTTGATAGCAAAACTCACCCCTTCTTTCCTTCTCCTCTATTTACAAATATAGCAGCGCGCGAATACGTCCACGCCATCTTCCTCCCAACGCGTTAGATTTCAGTTGTCGAGTCCATTAGGTGAGGTGTTTGGTATTTTGCCATAGATGTACTCCAATATGATGTAGGAGGATTCCTGGATTTTAGAGCATGTTGTCTTTTGCATAGTCTTGTATATTAAAATGTTATTTTGGATTGATAAGTCTTTTTACTCTTCATAGATACATTGTATATCAAGGACTTTCCGCATATTTTGTGATAATATAGCATTATACTTTAAAATGGACTATGAAAACTTATTTTTATAAACATGATATTTAGAACAGGTGATTGATATTGAGAAAAGAACAAAATTATATTATGGATCTTTTTGTGCATGCAGAAATGATAAGGTCTCGAGGTTTACGTGAGAATGTGATTTCTCACGTGCCCACGTGCCTAAGTCGGTCGTGACATATTGGCTGTCCTTGATGGAAGAATTGAGGAATAGTATAAGGGAGTTACCAACAAAATATGTCATGGATGTTTTTACATTGTTAAAAAAGTACTTCAAATTAACCACTTTTTTTAAAAGCTAGTGATACCAAGCTTATAAAAAAGAAAGTAGAAGCAAAAGTGATTTTTAATAAAATTACATTCTAAAACTCTACCTCAATATTATTTATAATTATAACCCTATTCATAGGCAAATTATTAAAAAAACTTATTCTTTCTCACTCTTCACAGTCACGCACACCCTCATTTCCTCACAATTATTCACTCACACACTTCTAATAAGCATATACTCCAACTCTGCTCTCAGCTTTATTTTTTATTTTTTAAGATACACTCACTTTCATTTATTTTATTTAGACATGTCCCTAATCATATTAGAGAGGAAGAATGATATTGGCCTCATTTTATCAATTGTATTGGGGCTATAGATGATACTCATATGTACCTATTGAAAATAAATACATTTCATATATAGGAAAGGATATATAAACACTAATGTATTGGTTGTTTGTGATGGAAAAATTGAGAAATAGTATAAGGGATCAGTTACTAACAAAATGTGTTATGTATGTGTTACATTGTTAAACTTTTATTTTTATCCTTTTATACAAATTGGTCTAAAAAAATGCTTTTATTTTTGTTTATTCAAACATATTTGTAAATACTTTTAATAATTAAAAACACTTGTCAGATTGTTTATTTAAACGTAACATAGAAAAGCTCTACTAAAAAAGGTTAAGTAAAAAAAGTATTTTTTTTTAAAAGACAATCCAAATGCACTCATAGTTAGGGGTGTAAGCGGGTTGGTTTGAATTAAATTTATGAGGAAAATAAATTTGAACAGATCAAATTTTAATTGGTTTTATGTGGATTCATGAAATCTTTTGATAAAATTTGAACCAAATGAACCAATTAAGTTGGGTTTGTTAAGATTGTGTGTTATTTGGGAAGACAGGTTGAAGGTTTGAGTCTTGATGAACTAGATAACTTTAGGAGTATATACAAGAGGGAAATGTTTGGTGGAAGCAAATCTTTTGTTTTCTCTGCCCACTTCCTGTTTCCTCAACAAAATTCTAAGACGTGTATAGTGATAACATAACTTATAATTTTTTATTCAACTAATATTTTTTAAGTATTTATAATTTAGATACATAGTAAAACTTGATTAGAGGAAATAAGGTTTGTCTAGAAGAAATGTGGACGGAAGAATTGAATCCATTTTTGGTTTGGGTCGAGGATTGGATTTAATACCTCTTGACCAAATAAAATATTGACCGGCTCCAATCAAATTGTGCCTGATTAATTCGATGAGCCAAATCAATTTAATCAGTTTCGTTCAGATCTACGAGGATGTTTTGGTTGAACCGACACATTGGCACTCCGATAGCTTGCTTTGATAACATGCACACGCACCCAAATGTTGATAAAATATACTTCTTTTCATGTTTTCAAACCGATTGTCCAAGCCATGGTCCCGCATCACTATCTTTGTTGATTCGGAATTATGTTCCATCCAAATTTGCAAGTAACCGACAAAATAAATCATCTAACTCCTGTTATAAAATAATATTAACCTTCAATTCAATCATTTTTTTATTAAACAAATTAATCATTTTGGAATTATGATTACGCTGCAGTATATTACCAATGCTTAACTTGAGCTCTTATCCTTTTTCTTTTTTGACGTATCTTATCCTTTTCTTAAAGGGGATAATGATCGAAAAAGAAACATGACCACACAAACTAAAATGGGAAGTTACATGAACCATTTATTAGAAAAAGAACATTATCATAATGTGGGTGTTATATGGGAAGCCAGGAATCGCTCTCAATCTCTGTCGTTTGTTTAGGTTTATTTCATTATCAGTGATATTATTTTGAGTTTGAGATTTGAGTGGAAATAAAGGCACCGCTTTTGCATCATAAATATATCTGATAACTATTAACCACCTGTTTATTAATGCTATAGGTGGATTTAGTTAATAATTAATTAATGTCTTTCCAATCAGCAATCAAAAAGACAAAAACATTTAGAAATCATTTTGCACGGACCAAAAGGAGAATGATTCTAACTTATGTATCAAAAGAATGACTTTAACTTTTCTTGCACATATGTTGAAGCTAGAGAATTAATCATACATATAGAACCAACCTTCTTCACATCACCATTATATGGTGCATGCACTTATTTGTGCATGATTAAGATTTCCATTCAGTACATATGCTGGGGTTTATGTTTGAGTAAATGATGGTTTGCTTTTTTGGCATTGGTTGAAATTTGAAAAGCCTCTCAACAGGATGAAATTAAAGTGGCAGCTTAAATTGAGAATCAAAGACTTTTTAACGTTGTTACCAATAATCTTGCCGTGCGGATTTTTCTGACATTTTGATGGTGGGGAAGCCAAATCGATTTGCCATTTTGCATTATTCACAGAAATTCGTCTTTGCTTGCTCCAATTTCCTTAAGCCAGTATTAACTGAGATGAGAAGGAGCCCAACCATCTTAATTATGACAAATAAACTGCATCAAAAGTGTAGTTGAATAGATTAGAGACACTTTTTTGCTTTAAATTTATATATATTTAGAAAAAGTTGTTGCGTATATAACCATAAAAGCATATATTTAAAAAAGAAAAATCGTCATGCATGTAAGTCTAAAGTGAAGCGGAAAAGTAATTTGCAGGATGCATTAGTTTTTTTTTCTTCTTTCATTTAACAGAAGACTGGGGAGGATTTAAGTTCCCATGAATGTTAGCAAATTACAATAGAGAAATTTTTAGATCTTCTCATAAAAAAAAACTATTTTATGCAATTTATCATTTACCACATGCATCAATTTTGCAAATTATTATTATGCTTTTAATATAATATTTGATACATCAACTGATAAATAAACAATAAGATTTAAGATTTTTATTATTATTACGAAGGACATGAGAATTTCCTCTTACAAGATTTTAAAAAAAAAGTATATAATGAGATATTAAACGCTCAAACATAATTATCCCCAATATGGGAATAGAAAAATTCAATAAAAAAGGAGACAAATTTCATTTTTTAAGAAATGAGCCTCATGTTTCAAGTTACAAGTAATGTTATTTTGATTTATATTTTATGGACACTTATTGACACATTCAATTCATCATTGAATGTGGTGTTAAATTAAATGGGATCCATATTCAATTTAATAATAAATATAAGTATTGGATCCAATATTTCACAAAGTTGAGTCAAAATAATATTTCTCTTATCGCTTGCTTTTGACCGGTATGCTTTTTCATTTCAGTCAAGCACAACACAAGAAGAATTGGATGGCCTTTATCTTTTTCTTTGTTCCGCAATCACGGTACTCTCACCGCATGTTACTCATTGCAGCCATTGCCCTTTCGTTTCGTTTGGCTTGCTGGAGACAACGTTTGACCATTGCGGGTCTTTCGGTTAATCTCTGAACTATCAAAGAAACTCCTACTTCAAGGAACCAAACACTGTTTAATAATGTCGGAATATAATGGAGTGCGGAATTCGCTCTCCAATGTGTGTATGATTCGAACCCGAAACCCAAATAATGCTGAGTGTATCATCTCCTAAATCGTGAATCTCTCCGCACTTTCTGAGTTCAGTCACATAAAAAATGAACAAATTATTGTAACGAAAATAACGACCACCAAGGAGCAATTGTGAATATAATGGTTGTAAAAAAAATATTTTAATTTCAAATCAAAAGATTAACAAAGTAAGAATAATGTAATATATCTTAATTTTTTATTAGTGATGCCATTAAAAGTATTCACTTTTCTTGTAATGACACTTCTGTTAATTTAAAAGCTATTTACATAATCTAATTTTCCTTAATTATTGTTACTCTACCTAATAATGTCAGAGGACATTAAATGGAAAAGAAAAATGACCAATTGTATTTATTAATTATCATAGCACTTTTTGAAACTCCAAATGCACTTGGTTTTCATCAACTCAAACCAATGGACCCAAGGAGGAAAATTGCAGGCAGAAAAGGGGCATCAGGGTGGGTGGAGCTACGATCCATGCTCAAGTTTACCTGCACCCCTATGCTATATATGCATGCGCCGAGGCCACTGTTCGGTGCTACTGTCCTTGTAAGTAAGGTATATATCTCCAGATCAAGATCTGTCTTCATTTGTAGAGTTGTAGTTGCTGGTATGTCTTGCTTGTAGAACAAGCCAATGAAATCAAAACACGGCAAATTGGCAATTTGGTCAGTTGGAAATTCAATGATATCATAAACGCATTCATATTGTGCTTTCACACGAATTCTCTTATTTTACATGCGTTTGGTGTCCTAGTTAACTCCTCAAACAATATTTTATGTCCAATAATAAACAAAGTTCTTCTGTTTACAAATAAGAAAATTAGAGGATTCCATTTTCCTAAGCATTGACCCATATACCCAATGAGCTAAAATATTCAGTTGTTGCCACTGGTAATGAGTAATTTGATCGTATCATTGGTAAATTCATGACTATGAGTAGCATATATAGATCTGCTGCTATACCATCGAGTGATTTGGTAGCAGATCGATGATCAACTTTGCTTTTCAAAGGATATAGCTATTGTTGCAACCGGAATTTCGCTTACAATGGGAACTGTTTCTGAATAATTTATCATTTATTTGATACAAACAAACTTCAGCTTATTTGCTTGACTTTCAAAGACTGAACTGATATATTATTATATTAGGTGCGATTGCTAATTTCAGTTAGCAGATAAAGAACAACACATTCTAAAGCACACATATACTTAAAAAGAAATATTATTATTTAATCTTGAGAAATGGCAAAAGACAAAAGGGCTTGTAAAATCAAAGAATCACGAAGATCAAACTCTCATATTGTTAACCAGCTACACAGATCATTAGGTTAAAAAAAAAAATCTCACCCATCTAATTTATCTAACTCCGATTCTCTCTAAACAAATATCCAAAAAAGATGTACTTTACCAAATCCCACCCACCACCACAATCTCCCAAATCCCACAAATTAAATCCAACCACCACTTTAATTCATCAAAATCAACCACCAAAACCCATCAATCACCAAAATTCAATCAACAACACTACCTTCACCGCTCCTTCTCACAAGAACAAAATACCCCAAAAGAGCACAAACCGCAGCCACAACATTCCCTTCCTTCAACAAAACCCTCATCACAAAACTGAAAATCTCCCTTGTGATCTTCCTCCCATCCTCAACCAAATCCCTCCTAGGCTTACCAAAGAAGGCAAGCAACACAACAATGGCGATCCACGTTACAACAACCGCAGGCACCACCACCACCATGGCCGCAACCATCGAAATCAGCCCAAAAACAGCACCAAGAAGCACCGAGGCATAAAGGGCAGGCCACACTGACGAAGTGGTCGATGATGATTGCTGCAAGTTGTACCATGAAACCATTGATTTGATGAAGTTTCATGAAGATGTCAAGAGCAAGCCATAAACAAGCACAAAGATGCATACCCATGTTCTCCTTTTGCTCATGATTCTTAGCAGCAAATTGTAAGAAGGTGAAGGTGAAGGTGAAGTGGGTGTGGCTTCGTGTTTCTCTTCCACTTTTGCCATTCACACAACTTTGGAAGAACACAACACTGTTTTTGCTTTCTTTTCTTTTCTTTTTTTTTTCTTTTTGGGTTCGTGTGTTTTTGTCTAACAAGTTGAAAACTGTGTGTGTTTTTTTTATTGGTTTTGCGCGTTTTGGTTTGATTTCTGGAACCTGGGTACCTCTTTCTGCTCCGCGATGTCTCGGTTCTTTGCTTACACGATTAAAAATGCAGAAAGGCATCTGGCGACAACATTCGGTAACTAAGTTCTACTCGCAGATGGTCGCGCGTGTAATGCATTTTCTACAATGTTGCGCCACTTAAGAATTTTATAGAACTTGGTTGGTCCGTGGTTCCACGCTCTTAGAGAAGGAGCGAGTTCCCTTGTTGTTTTTTCAGATTTTTGGTCACATAACAAATTCGTTATTTAAACTAGTTATTATTGGCTAAAATTATGCTATTGTAAACACACGAATAGATTTTTAGAAAAAAATAAAATAGAGAGAAAATAAGGAAAACATAATGAGAGTTGAATTAAAATGATACATATAACCTATTGTAACAAAAAGAAGATAACAACTATTTTAGTTTAATTTCTTGATACTTTTATAAAGTAAATGAATAAATAATTTATGATGATACCAATAAACTTTAATTTATAAACATTTGATTTATAAGATTAGTTTTAAAATTTATGTTTGAATGAAAATAACACACAGTATATACCTTCTTAAATTTTATTAATTTTAAAATATTTTGAGGGGTTAGTTCATTTTCTTTCTGTTTTTCATTTTCTACATTGATGGGAAGAAAAAATTAGTGAGATGGGTTCCACAAATAATTTTCTTTCATTTTGCATTATTCAACCAATCCAAGCGATAAAAAACAATATTCCCTCTTTCCACTTTTTTCTCATCAAACACACAAAGAGTAAAACGTGTCGGTGTGACTGTGTGTCGACAAGAACCATAGCTTTCACCTTTCAACAAATATATTTATCAAGAATCTTCTTAATCGAATATAAATTATTACAGCTAACCATGATTGAATGATTGAATACTACTGTGTTTGGATTTTTGTTTTGCTGGGACCCCTAAAATTGAATTTGCAAGTTTTGTTTTGTTTTTTTTTAATGTTATTTGGATTGTAGGTCTTATAAGTACAAATTTAGTTAGAATTACTTTTAAAATAATTATCAAATATAAATCACTTTTATTTTAAAATTAATTTTAATTAAATTAATTATGATATAATCAATTATACATCAAATCAATTATAAAAATGCAAAAGTAAACACGGTAAATGCGATAATAAACCCCTGGAATGGGTGCATTGATCCTCTGTCGTCTGTTTGGCACCTTGGGTATCTACCTTCTGCTTTTACTCTCTCTCTCTCTCGCTCTCTCTCTCAATTTCAGCATATTGTTTTCGAGAGTCCATATCCACGGCTTGTACATTTCCTTAGGAGAGAGAATCACGTAAAGCAAGCTAATGCCACAGCTTTTTCATTTGAGCCTGTTTCTGCTGCGTAAGGCTAACAGCATCATCAAGTCATCACATCAATCACTATAATCGTAGAATACAAGTAAGGCGTCGGATAGCATGGCCCGGCATAGTTTGGGATCATGGCATGGTCCTAGTAAACAAAATTACAACCATGCCACCGCATCCATTCATTTAACTACTTGATGATTTTTACAATTTGGGTCTCCTTCTTTTCTAATTTGCACATTGGTCCAGATGAGATTCTAACAGAGTATGGAGGCCTCGGTGGTTCGTGCTCCAAGAACGTTCTCTCCAACAACAAGATTCATGGTCCCAATAAGATCGTCGTCAATCCCGAAAGCGAGTAAGGTTCGCTCCAAGGTCATCGACGAGGAGTCCAGGCGCAAGATCTCCCGCAACCGCAATAATTCCAATCCCTACCACCATAGTTGCAAGACTTCCGGTGGAATCCACCTCATGTTTCCTTTGAATTTCTTTTTTTTTACTCTAATAAGGTTTCCATTGGAATTTCAATCTCTGATTTTTTTTTCTTTTTCGTTGGCTTGTGTAACTAATGTGTTAGACAGGGAGAAATTGCAGTAAGCATTGTGTTACAGAGAGAGAGAGAGAGAGATGTTTGTAGTGGTGTGTAAGTGGTAGAAGAGCAAAGTAGCAAACAAGGAGACCCAAATTGTAATATCATCAAATAGTTAAATGGATGGATGCAGTGGCATTGTTGTAATTTTTTACGAGGACCATGCCATGGTCCCAAACTATACCTGACCATGTTATCCGGCGCCGACAAGTAATCTTTATTTATTTTTATTTTGGCATTATAAAAGTTCGAAATGTGACTGCATGTAGTAGGAGGCATCGTTCAGCAAATTCAATGACCATGCCTCAAGCGTTTCAAACAATGTTAGTGTTCAATTCAAATGAAGTATGAGGCATGAGGCTGAAAATTGTAAAAGCTTATGATTAAAGAATTTATAATTTCCTGAAAATGGAAAATTTTAAAACTGAACAATATTTATGAAATTTTAGAATTTAGAAAATTTAAGAATCTGGTTTAAATTAATTGATTTGTGAAATTTTAAAATATTTACAAAAGTTGTGTTTTAATAAATAGGTGATGATCTATTTTAATAATTTGCATACGTTGGATGAGCAAGTCTATTTTTATAATTAAATTAATTTTTTTTTGCCCTTATTTATGGCATTGATTCTCCAAAGTATGCAGCAAAAGAAATATAATGCCTTAAGGCATTACAAGGAGGAATGAGCTGTGAATCTATGATCAAAGAAACCTAGCTTAGGGACAAATTAAAGTAATCATTTTAAATCTATTGGCTAAACCAAATTGTTAGTGCATTAAAATTAATTTCTTTATTCAATTGATTGAATAAACATGTTTCAGATTTGTGAATATAGAATATCTTAAATGTTAAGTGGATTGACAGACAGATAAAAACACTAATCATTGCTATGCAATTTATCACCACAAGGTAGAGGTCGTTGTGAATTGCTAGTAGTTATATCACAAGATTCATCTTGTGCCCTAAGTGGAATGGGAAATCACATGAACAAGTCTTTCAAACGAAGCATGTAAGCTTCCAAGCAATTAAGCAAACAACCATGTGGTGTATGTTTATAAGTTTTAATTTTAGAGGAAAATGGAGAGAATGAAAAGGAATGATGTGTAGTGTATGATTGTATAGTTTTATCCTATAAGTCTTCGTTTTAATTTCTTTCTCTTAAAATCAAATTAAATATCCTAATGGAATGCACATGAAATGAAGAGTTTATCCTAGACTATTTCATGATAGTGATATTTTTACTAGCATATTTCTATAATTTGTTATTATTAATATCATTATTGGTCGGTATTTTTTCAATTCATTAAGATTAGTTTTTTCCTTTTTTTTAATGGGTATGGGGACAAGGATATTGGGGGATTAGTCGTTTCCATTGTTTTAGTTGCTTGAGTGATCATTAAATCAAACCAAATGAATAAAAGTGTAGTTTTTTTTTTCTTCTGGAAAGAGAAATTTAGGCCCCATTTGTCGCACCATATAAAGTATAATAGAATAAGCTAATATAATACGTAATGGTTTTATATATTTTTTGTAAACAACATATATAAAGCTTATTTATCAAACCTCCCCTTATATGTTAGAATAATAGATAACTTAATCTTATATAGGGAGCAAGGATAAGGTCTAATTAGTTTTTGACATATAAGGTTTTTTTTTCTTATTAATATTTAATTAAAAATAATAAATAAAATAAATAATAATTATTTAAATAATAAATAATTATTAAAATACTAAAATAACAAATAATAAATACTAATTTTTATTAAAATAAAATAATAAATTATTTTAAATAATATATAAAAATAGAAAAATAAATGAAATCATAAATATATAATAATAAATAAAATAATATAATAAATATTTTAGATAAATAAAATAATAAATAGAAAATAAAATAATAAGATATTCAATAATTAATAATATTTAAATAAATAATAAATTATATTTAATGTAAAAATAAATTGTAAATTAGCTATTATTAAGATATATAAATAAATAGTAAATAATATGTAGCATATTAAAATAAAGATTAATAATAAAAAATTTAATTTAATATTTATCATTAAAATTTAAATAATTATAATAAAATTACTAGAAAGCTATTAATTTAATATTTATTTATAGTTAGAGTTATTTTAAATAAATGATAGTATTATATAGTTTTAATAAATTTAAATATTTAATAAAAATTATTATTTTACTTTTTATTTAATATTTATATAATTAGAGCTATCTATAAATAAATGATAATATTATATAATATAAAATATATTATCTTATACAATATCATATTAAATGTTATATAATATTAAAAATTTATTAAGGTTATCCTATTTGATTTTATATTATGGATTTATTTTATAAAGCGCATCAAATAGGCTCTTATTAAAGTGTCAAAATCCACAACCAACTATACAAGGGAAAACACAAGTGAGCCCATAATCTAATAATATTTTTTATATGTTTTAATGAGTTATGAGAGATCTTGAGTTTAACTCTCATCTCTCCCTCCTATAGCCTAGGATCTTAGCTAAAAAAAATTATACAATAGAAAAAGTGTAATTTTTCTTTTGTCAAAAAAAGGTATAGTCAATAAAAGATCTGAAATTTTTTTTTCAGAAAATAATCAGAATTAGATCTGATCCATTCTTTGTACTTGAAAATGGGCCGTTAAACATTGTACGACAGTGGCCCGTGAATTAACAAGGCAGGAATACTTGGCCCACAGATCATTGGAGACTTCTTAAAAAAGACCGAGGGCCTTGACAAAAAAACTGACCCAATAACCGACCCAAAGAAACATACATTGGCAATAGTACCCTCAGCTTAACAAAAAAATTTCTATCAGACCCCAGTCTCTGCATGACATTTGATACAGTGAAATGACACTCAAATTTATGACAATATATAATTTTACAGAGAGTATATTGAAATTAAATTAAAAAAGCATAGCAAGTTTTCTCATTGAAATTTGGTTCGTATATATTCAAATCTAGCAATTTATATTTATACACTCTCATAATAAAATTTATGAAACCAATAATTAAGTGATTGTATGTTGAATAAGGTTAATAATATCTACTTTTATTGTAAGTGATGTAAATGGACCTGGTGGGTGCTGTTCGAGAGAATAGGGAAGGAGGTTCATCAGTTGGTGCCATCGGCGGCTCTTGACAAGTTCGAAGAAAGTGACTGGTTACGTGATTTTGCTCTTGAACTTGAACTTCAACGTCTTCCAGAGAGATATTCGACCTCTTGGGATTTACATTTGACAAAATCCACTGATTCTGGTACGTGATTTGAATTTGATTGCGACGTACCCATATTCTCCCCGAACTCGACACGACGACACGTAAAACATAGTAAAAAAGCAAACCAAAAAGAAAGAAAGAAAAGAAAAACATTGCCAAATTTCTATGTTTTAAAACATGCTATAAATAATTACCCCGCAAAAGACGTTATAATAATAATAATAAAATTATGATAGTACAATAGTATAAAATTTAAAATATAAAAAAAGCTTAAAATTTAAAACCTAATAATCTAATGGGTTAAGTTTGACTTTCAACCAACAAAATTAACTCGACTCATCTGTTATGGAGCCTGGCCAATTAAGGGCAGAAAATATTTTATTTTTGCTTCTAGAAAATATAATGCACAATTTTTTTATTATATATATAGAATAAAATACACAATATAAAATATTGATAAAAAGTCAACAATTCAAAATATAATAAATTATATATGAATAATAGTCTCAGGTGGAATTAAATCCAAATTATATATATATTCGTTTCAATGGGCAGTTTGGTCTATGGTCACAGCCATGGGGATGGGCAAGAGAGAGGAAAAGATGGAGTCAGAGTGTAGAGTCTTTGACTGAATACGCGTATTTTTAATTTATGAATTTATGAACACGCGTTCAACTTTAAATCTTACCATACCAACCAAACACTTTCTTTCTCGTTAAGCATATATCATCCACTTCAAAAAATAAAAAATAAAAAGGGGAAAACTTACCATCCACTCTCACCCATAATCCCATTTTAATTTTATATAGCTCCACAAACGTATTTTTTTTCCCATAATTTTTTTATTTAATTCCGTGAGTTAGAGTCTTAAAAGTTTTATGATCATGTAACTACCCCAGAGGACCCTTTTATTTTTTTTTGGTTGCATTCCTTTCCCATCTCTTTGCTGCTAGAAAAACGCCTCCTTTTTGAAATTTGACAATTAATTAATTGCGTGACATCAGTGGATTGTTCCGAATCGTTGCGTAGTTGATTGAAGTAGCTGACTTTAGAATTGGCCAATTGGTCAGTCTGAAATTTTCAAAGACACACTGAAAGCTTCAATTTTATTATTATTATTATTATTATTATTATTTTGGGTGGATTCTTGGCTTGGTTCTACTTTGATTGAGGAACGGTTATAAGATGGAAATGGCCAAATGGGTATGAGCCTGTGAGCAAAAGTTTCAATCTTTCATTCTAGTTTGAGAAAAAAAAAAAAAAGATTCAATTTGGTTGGTGGCATGCATGAATTTGTATGAAGGAGTTGATGATACTTTTAGCTGGAGGGTATTAGTGATCCTGGTTATTCAAGGATAACAGTATTATTGTAATTGTTGAAAATTGTTGCATATTAGCTTTAGTTTTGTCTTCAACATGGGTTGCATAACTTCAAAGAGTTCAGCTGTGGATGACAGCAAGGAAGGTTTGACAAGGAAATTGACATCATCCAGCAAAAGGACTATGTCAGATCATAAGAATGTTTCACGGTTGAATTCCTCTAAAAAGGTTCATGGTGTTGATATGAGGGTTTCATTGATTGATAAGAAAGCCAGTGGTTCAGTGAAGTTGCATGATGGTGATGATGATGATCAGAATGAGAAGAGGAAGAAGAAAATGGAGGGACCTGAATTGAGTGTTGTTGTTGATCATCATCATCCTGGTCTTGGAAGGGTTCCAAAGGCTTCAGAAGGAGAGCAAGTTGCAGCAGGGTGGCCCACTTGGCTTTCTTCTGTTGCTGGTGAAGCTATCAATGGGTGGATACCTCGGACTGCAAATAGTTTCGAGAAGTTTCATAAAGTAAGTTGCTACCTTGTCTGTCTGCTCACTCTATTCATTTTTTGTTGGTCTTTTAAGTATCTCAATAACTGTCTTCTCCATGTGATGTGAGTGCAACCAAGAGGCCCTCTCAGTAATTGTCTATTCCAGAGTTTGAACCTTGGTCCTCTCTGTGATTACAGCTCAATTACCACTACACACAACCTTGTTGGTGATTTGGTGTCTGATCTGTCCATGGTTGCACTATGGTTCAACTGTTGTGTGATTAACTAATTATCAATACTGTCTTGTGAATGCAATTCATTTGGGATATTGTGTGTGTGTGTGTGTGTGTATTCAGTTGAAGTTCAAGATTGGATTATTTCATTATTTTGTTGGAAAAGAAAAGGAAAAAATGCCAGTTAAGATGGTTTAACTTTGTCTTGTTTTGTGAGTATGAACTTCTTATTTGGCTGAAGAAAGGTGTCTTATTGTCTTCTTGTATTCTTGTACCATTGATGATATTCCTCCCTCCCACTTTCTAAATAATTCATGTGCTGGCATTATCTCATGCAGATTGGCCAAGGAACTTACAGTACTGTTTATAAAGCACGTGATGTGACTCACCAAAAGATCGTTGCATTGAAGAGGGTACGCTTTGATAATCTTGATCCTGAGAGTGTCAAGTTTATGGCAAGGGAAATTCTTGTTCTGCGCAGGCTTGACCATCCAAATGTAATAAAGTTGGAGGGCTTGATAACATCGCAGTCGTCTCGCAGCTTGTACCTTGTTTTTGAATATATGGAGCATGATCTTACTGGACTTGCATCGAGTCCTGGCATTAAGTTTTCTGAACCACAGGTAATGATGATATCTATTCAGTCTCATAGTCCCCTGTTTTACTTGGAGTTGAGATTCTTCATATTAGAGATGCTATAAAATCATTCGAGCCTCAACCTCAAAACATAAACTTTTGGGGTAGTTGGTTATTGTTAATTGTACATATGTATGTAAGATACAATGATTGGAAGCATTGTTATTATTTGAACTTTTTTATTGAAGTAACTGCTTAGATGCATAATCTGAGTAATGTTTCTTATGTTTCAGGTTAAGTGCTACATGCAGCAGCTTCTTAGTGGACTGGATCATTGTCATAGCCGTGGTGTCCTCCATCGGGACATAAAGGGCTCAAATCTTCTCATTGACAATAATGGCATCTTAAAGATTGCAGATTTTGGCTTGGCAAATTTTATAGACCCCCGTCACAGTGTTCCATTGACCAGCCGTGTAGTAACACTGTGGTATAGACCACCAGAACTTTTACTTGGAGCATCTCGTTATGGAGTTGCAGTGGATTTGTGGAGCACTGGTTGCATACTGGGGAATTATATTCTGGCAGGCCCATATTGCCTGGAAAAACAGAGGTATGATGTTTTGGAATATAGATTCCAGCATTTACTAACCAAAAATGACTTCACTCTGTCAATCGGCTTTCTGAAGTGGTCTCTGTTGCCATTTTCACCATTTCAATTAACAAAAGCAATATGTAGCACAGTTTAGACAGTCATCTGAATTCTCAAATTGATATTCTTGTATTATTAGAGCTTAGTGCCTGAAGTCTAATTTTAGTTTCTTGTAGGTTGAGCAATTACATAGGATTTTCAAACTTTGTGGCTCGCCATCTGAGGACTATTGGCGTAAATTGCGGTTGCCACATTCAACAGTATTCAGGCCTCCACACCATTATAGGCGATGTGTTGCAGAAACATTTAAGGAATGCCCATCTGCAGCTGTGAGGCTTATAGAGACCCTACTTTCTGTAGATCCTGCACGGCGAGGAACAGCAGCTTCTGCTCTGAAGAGTGATGTAAGTGGGTTTATGTTTTCAGCAAGTTCCGTAATTGTGTAATCTGGTTGAGGTTGAGCTTCATCCATTTGTCATGCCTAATGTGTGTAACGGTGATAATGAAGCTCTTTTGTTGTGTCCTGCCTTTACGTACGTTAGTAAGTGGAAGATAGTAATACATGCAATGCTGTATTGCAAGATATTGGAGGAACATTTTCTCCTTTCTAAGATAGTTCATCATTTTGATTTTTCCCCCTTTATCAACAGTTCTTTTCATTGGAACCCCGTGCTTGTGATCCATCAAGTTTACCAAAATATCCTCCTAGCAAAGAGATTGACACTAAAATGCGGGATGAAGCAACAAGAAGGTACCTCCTGTAAGATTATTATTATTATTATTTTAAGCTGAAGGGAAGACCATTTGAGATGTATTTTGTTTAGTAACTATCATTGAAATAATAGCTTCGATCTTTAGAACATAAATTGTCACTAGGAATTGATTCCATGTTGGTTGTTAATTTGACTGTTGGGATATTTGACATGAACATAAGCAACATCGTTGATCACTCAAATTCTTATAACACAGAGATATGCATATTTTTGGTGTTTGAATTATGAAAATAGTGTAATATATTCCCTCTTATAGCTTTTTTAGCAATTCAATCAACTGCAGTCTGCAACTGCGTTTCATGGTGAAAATAGACTTTGCTATTGCTCCACATGATTCATTGATTTGTGGTATATGGGAGCTTTACTTGTTACCCAAGAATATTGTTAATGAATATGCCTTTTGTTTATCATCTTAGGCGAGGAGCTTCTGGGAGAAAGGACCAAAAGGAGAAAGTACCTCAGGCCTTTGTCTCATCAAAAGGCAATGTTGACTCACGCATACCAATGCAGGTAATCCAAACAAGGTTAAAATCATAGTTTCTTCCGGTTAATGTTCCAAGTTGAAATCAAATTGTGTGGCCTTCAGGTATGCTGTTGTATAACATGCAATGACCATTAAACTGGGGAAAAAAAGAGGAAAATGATTTAAGAATTTTATGCATTGGACTGAGTTTTTATTCAACCTGTAGACCAGCTCATTAATTTGAGTTGAGATTAGAGGATTAAGAAATATGAACAAATTGGATTGTAAAGGTTTTAAGCCTTTCCTTACCAGCTATGAGTAAGAACCACTGGCGGTTGTGTTCAACTGATTCTTGAGTCAAATGGCTCCTCTCCTTATTTTATAATGAGGGTTAGAAGAGAATCCATGAGTTTGAAGAGGTCAGGCGCATCAATGATAGGTTTAATTGTAAAACAAAGAAATTATATGTAATTATTTTGATGCTCTTTTGTCTGGAAAATTTTCTTTAGTTGATATTTATGTTTGGCTTTCTGAAGACTGCTCTTCATAGGATGACAATTGCTAGGAGAAATTATATTTTTCTAAGTTTCAGTTTAACTGCTTACTTTGCTAACTACTATCTGATAAAATGAGACCCTATACATACTCTTAAAATTGTAATAACTAGTTGAAACTCCTATCTAATTTGGTCAATTAAATATCCCAAAATGATAAAGCATCCGTATATTATTATTATTATTTTTTCCTTTTGCCTTTTCTACTGCCCTGCATGAGTGCATTCTGTCTCTGTTCATCTTGATATCTTTTGTTTGATACAGCAACGGCAACATCTGTCGAACTCAAATAGCCAGAGTGGATTGTTAAACCCTCATGGAGAACCTGTGTCTGGATATTTTGTTTTTCCACACAAGCAGTCAGATGATGTTAAAGAAGTGGAAAATTATTTCTCTGGACCTCTCTATAGGAAGCCTTCACATTCAGGTCCATTGGTTCCAGTTTTTGCCTGGGAAAAGGCTGCAAAGGAAGCTGGTGAGCTGCCTCCTATTTCAAACAAAGCCAATCTATCAAAACTATCTGGGTTAGTGGCATCCAGGACTTCATTGCCTGAAGATCAGGAAGAAAAACCAGTTCCCTTGAAGCCTAGAAAAACAAGTCAGGTGCAACAATCTTTTGTTTCAACTAATGGAGCAGAACCAAGAAGGCGGAGGAATGATAAAACACGCTTGTCTCAGAGAATCGATATCAGTCAATTAGAAGAAGGAAAAGTCCACAATGAAAATTTAGTTCAGGTTAGTTTTTTCAATTATTATTGTTACCTTGAGTGTTAGTGTATTTTTGCTTGACTAGAGGGTGGCCTGGTCCACAATGACTCTCCCATCCACAGTCTGACGAGGGTAAATGTGCATAGTCTTATCCTTGCGAACAGAGAGGTTGTTTGCAAGATTTGAATCCGTGATCTCTAAGACACAAAGTTGTTGCCTTATCATTGCATCAATACTTATCCTCATATATTTGCTTTACTAGATGTCATTATTTGCTAGTGAAGTCTTTCCTAGCCATCAACAATTGCAATGCCAAAATGGTGTTCTTTCCATGTCTCAAATTTGTCACAATTCTGTATAAATTTGATATTGCTCCTGGGCTTTTGCTGAAAATTTATGTCACTATTTTAGGATGGATCCAGGGGAAACAAGATGTATCTCTCTGGTCCCTTAATGGTTTCATCAAACAATGTGGATCAGATCCTCAAAGAGCATGATAGAAAGATCCAGGAATTTTCAAGACGAGCACGAATTGACAAGTCTAAAGGTGAGAAAGGTCACGCATGGTGAAAGAAAGTAGGATGATTAGTCAATTACATACTTGTTTCTACTTAAGTAGCTGGATACAAAACATATTTTATGACAACATTATTTGTCTTTCAACATTATAGAGAGAGGATAGGGGGATAGGGAGGGAGAGAAACAGTATATCATGCCAACTCATTTTGTAATTATATAAATGATGTAAGTTGCAGCCTTTTATAAGAAGAATTTGACTGATGTTCCTTACGCTCTTCATGTTTTACCCTTATATATGAGCAATCTAAATGTGGAAAATTGAAATCACTAAAGCTACAAGCCAAAACTCTACCAAATTATCTCGTGGAGCATATTAATCCCTCGAACGGATCCAGGAGTCAACTAATGAGGAGGCCAAAATTATAAAACTTAGAAAAGATGAGTGAAGATAACTCATTTTTCACAAATATAGTTAAAAAAATGTCTTGGTTGGCCTTTGGCATTTATTGAGCTCCTATACTGATATTGTTATTACTTGAGTTCCTGAAAGTTTTGATGGTTGAATGAGATATTTCTATTGTCCTGGGCAAATTTGGACTTAGCTTAGGGAGTCATCCCTCAAAAAGAATCATAAAGACCATCAGAAAACTTTCTCATGACATTTTTTACATATTGCACAATATTATGCTATATATTAATATTAATTAACTAATATATATATAAATTTTGAGAAATCTGTCCCTGTTTTAAGCTACATTGTCACTGCAGCAATTTTCTGCTTTTGAAGTAATGTTATGGACCCATTTACAATACGAGAAAAAATCTGAAAAATCCATACTCAAAAAGTATGCCTTTTACACTTTTACTTGTGATTCTTGTGAATGAATAAGAAGCATTGGAAAACGACTGAAAAAAAAGTTACTTTATTCAGTGTAGCTCAGCTAGAAGAATCCATCACCCAACCTCTGATCCGAGTCAATTAAAATTTGATTCACGTCAATTCCAATTTCTTTGGTTTATATTTGATCTGGTTACATTAGGACTATAGAAGTCCTCTTTTGGACGTCATCTGACCACATGCATTGAAAGTTTCGCAAAACTTTGACTTCCTTTTTTCCTTGGTAGTTTTTACAAGTTCCAAATAAGCTAGACCTTGATCTTTGAATTTTCTTCATTCAATACAACATGGTGGATACTGGATAACCTAAAAATTGCAACAACTGAAAACCTAAAATATTACCTGCCTTCTCTGATGATATTAGAATCTGATTCTGGGTTGGTACCTAAGCCACTTGTAGACACCATAGAATTAGAACTGAACATCCTAATTTCATCCAAAGTAGGGTAATACGGAAAAGTGCACTCAGTTTTAGACCACATCGCTGCTAATTTTATTTTTCCAGGTAAACCCATCTCCATACTTTCTTCATCAGACTCAACTCCTTCCATTTTCCCTTCCAGCATCTTCACAACCTGCCTCAACGTTGGTCTCATACTAGGGTCTGAACTTGAACACAGCAAACCTAAATGAAGCATTCTCTCAGCTTCCTCAATGGTGTATTCCCCCTTGGCCTTCAACCTCTCATCAACAGCACTGTGCAACTGTCCATTCACCGCTAGGGACATCAACCATTCAAGTAGCACTGGCTTGTGTTCTTCAATAGGCCTTCTCCCACAAAGCACTTCCAACACCAAGATTCCAAAACCAAACACATCAGATTGAGTTGATGCTCTTCCTGTTCTAATTACTTCAGGAGCTATGTATCCTATTGTGCCTAATACTCTGGTTGTGGTGGCTACTTGTCCATGGTGATCATGCATGCGAGCCAATCCGAAATCCCCAACCTTGCATTCAGGTCCTTGTCAAGAAGAACATTGCTTGCTTTGATGTCCCTATGCAACACCTTAACTTCCCAATCCTCATGCAGGTAGAGGATCCCTGCAGCTACATTTTTCAAGACCTCTATCCTCTCTTCCCAACCTAACATCTGGCTTTCTTCACACTCAAAGACCCTCTTGTCTAAACTTCCGTTGCTCATGAATTCATAAACAAGAATAAAGTTTCCCTTTTCTTTTTTGCACCAACCCCTCAATGCTTCTAAGTTTTTGTGCCTCATTCTTCCTAGGCTTGAGACCTCAGCCAAAAACTCTCTCATCCCTTCTTCTCTTTCTTGAGGGATTTTCTTCACTGCAACTTCTTCACCTTGCAAAACCCCTTTATATACCTTCCCATTCCCTCCAATAGCAACCACGTTCTCTTCAGAGAACCCCCTTGTTGCTGCGTCAATCTCATGGAAACTAATCCTATGGGGCCAGTACTCCAATTCCCAGTCTTCAAATTCTTCATTTGCCTTGTTTCCTCTACAGAGAATGAATAACACCACAGATCCACAACCAATGATTACCACACAGACAACACTTATGACTGCAATTACTAAAGCTTTTGATCTAGAAAACCACCCTTTATGAAGGACAAATGAAGGCAAGTTGCCTGTCACTAAAGCATCACCAATTGAAAAGTTTGAATTGCTAAAACTCCAAGCAAGAATCTTAGCACTGTCTAATATCGTCCCTGTTGCTGCACTGAAACCAACATACATTTCATCCATGAAAACCCCAGAAAGATTAAGATTCCTACTGATAAGAGGCACTCTAGGCCTCTTATGTCCTGCCTTAGCCATAGTAACATTAAGCTGTGAATGCATGAATTCAATCCATACCTGATAATTCTCTCCATTGCTTATCTTTAACACCTTGAATTCCTTTTCATCTTTCCCACCCAATAGCCAGCTTCATGTGAAGTTGAGGAATTAAGCGAGTTTATGTCAACACCAACATGATTATTGCTTATATCATCGAATTCTACATTTCTAATTGTATCAAACTCAACTCCAAAAACATGGTTCCGAGGATCACCTCCATTGCTGAGGTTGAAAAGACCGAGATACTGAGCTGAGATTGAGCTGGTTATAACTCTCGATTGTGTGAATATGAAAGCAAAGCCATGACCAGTAATAACAAAGTTATTGATGGGGGCAACAGAGAAGATGAATGAGGTTGCAAAGGGGAGAAGGGTGGAAGAGTTGGCTGGTTTGGTAGGTATTTTATGAGGATAAAAAGCACGGCCTGTGGAGTAGAAAGTCTGATTAGTAAGGGTCAGAATAGAGGACTGAATTGTGGCATTTCCATACAGCATGATGTTTTTGGAGTTGAAGTTTGTGTTGTAGACAAATTCAGTAGTTGAAGCTGAACTCATCAGAGTGGTTAAAGTGTGAAGAAGGATAACAAGGTGGTGAAGTGGAAACATTAGCATGGCACTGAGAAAAGAGAATGGTAGGAAAACTTTTCAAAATTAAATTGAAATTGCTTGCTGCATGCATATAAGATTGTTTATCGCTTGTGAAGCCTCCAAGAAGCAAGGAGGAGGAAAGATAAACGGTGGAGCCAAAGTATTTACTTCTTTGCAAAGTACGTGCCAGCCTGCTCAAGTCATTGCAGGTCAATCCATCAATTCAATTTCAACGTGATTTGGCAATTCCCATTCACTTCCAACAAGAAACAACCTCCGAGGCAAACGCACGCATCATTAGTCCCCACAGTGGCATTTATGATATAATGTGAAATCTAGGTGTGCTTGGGTGACAACTAAAATAGAATGATAAACGAAATGAAGAGCTCAAAATTGTAATATATTTACATGCATATATAATAAGATTAAACAACGTTTGACCAGCTTAAGTAGTTTGACACTTATTTTCTTTAAATAAAGTTTTGAATTAAAGTCTTGTGATAATAAAAAGAAAAAAATAGTGCTTGAGAGCTTTAATCTCTATAAGCTGACCCAACTCAAGTTAGATTAGTTGGAGTCCTTTAAACTTTGAATAGTAGTTATTTAAACCAAAAATACAATAAAATAGTATTTGCTACATGGAAACTTATCAAAATTTTGACATAGTCCAACTATATATTGAAGGTGGTTATTGTATTGGATAACCACTTATTTTTTAAGGCACACAAGTAATATGCATCACTTATAGAGTCAACAAGTATGCCAACTATTGTAAAAAACTTTAGCTGCCAAGCATTTTTCAAGTTCAAACTTTGATAGTTCTGACCACTAGCCAGCTTCAACTTTTCCCTTGTTTTCCAATCTCTTCCACCCAGAACCAAGCAGGCTTCGAATACAAGAGCTTTATTTAGGAGCAAGATAAAGAGGTAAAGAAAGTGAGGGAGAAAAGAGTAGGGAATATAAATGAAGAATTTGAATTAATCATTTCGGAAGTGGGCTCCATAAGCTTCATTTCTCTCATATGCTATATTAGTAACAACACATGAATATCATTACAATGTTACGATGTCTCTGTCGTTAAGAAAATTCCCTTTCTCAAGTACAAGTCAACAAAAAATATACGTTGTACGCTGTAATCATAGAGCAGAATGCATCAAAATCAAATGAAACATACAAAGAATGCAAACTAAGATTCCAAGCATCATATTAATTTTAATATTGCATTCAGATTTATACCAAAATACCTATGAACAGAAACACTATCCAAAGAACAAAGAACAAGAAGAAAGAAACTGAATT
Organism: Dalbergia oliveri; assembly: GCA_030441495.1. Lineage (NCBI taxonomy): Eukaryota > Viridiplantae > Streptophyta > Magnoliopsida > Fabales > Fabaceae > Dalbergia > Dalbergia oliveri. Next base: position 10,058,631 of record JAMLFY010000006.1, read on the forward strand.
TTTTTTATGGAGCAGAAAATGGAAAAGAAGCACCCCTTTAGTAGTTGAACACTTGAACTGACTATGTCAGTGAAACAGAAACAAAAGACTCCTGCAGCAACAAGAGCTTTGCACTGTATAAAAGTAAGTGTTAGCCACATCACAACAGAAGCCAAGCCTTCTCTGAATATCAACATTGTCATAGAATCAATTTCAGTTCTCACCTTCCTTCTGAGATTAAATCTGACTCTGGCTGTAGGCTAGGATAAGAGGCACTTAAAGATGCTGTGGAATAAAATTTGGTCTGCAAAATTTCATCAAAAGTAGGATAATTTACAATGGCAGAACTTGTGGAACTCCTAGACCATGATGCTGCTGAGTTTATTTTCCCAAGCAGGCTCATATGGATGCATTCATCGTTAAACTCATTGCATCTTATCCCCTCCAACACTTTCACCACCTGCCTCATTGTTGGCCTAACACCAGGCTCTGCACTTGCACACAACAAACCCAAATGAAGCACTCTCTCAGCTTCCTCAGAGTTGAATCCACTTTGACCCCTTAACCTCTCATCAATTGCACAACTCAATTGCCCTTTCTCCATAAGGGAAAATACCCAATCAACCAGAGCTGGCTTATCTACCACAATTGGCCTTCTTCCACATACCACTTCTAAGACCAATATTCCAAAACTATACACGTCAGTTGCAGTTGATGGTCGACCATTCGGACTAGTTCTGGGGCCATGTACCCCAGAGTCCCTATTACTCTTGTTGTGTCAACCACATATTCCTTTTTATGCAGCCTGGCTAGCCCAAAATCTCCCAATCTAGCATTCATGTCCTTGTCAAGTAGTACATTACTTGATTTGATGTCTCTATGCAAGACCTCAACTTCCCAACCCTCATGTAGGTACAAAATTCCACTGGCTACGTTTTGTAGTACATTAATTCTCAGTTCCCAGCTCAATAACATGGTATCATCACACTCAAAAATCCTCTTGTCCAAGCTTTCGTTCCCCATGTAATCATAAACCAGGATCAATTTTCCTCCTTTTCTTTTACTCCAACCTCTGAAACCTACCAAGTTTCTGTGTTTCATTCTTCCTAGGCTTGAGATCTCTGCCAGAAACTCTCTCATCTCATGCTGAGTGTCATGATTGAATCTCTTCACTGCCACTTCCACTCCTTTCAGGACCCCCTTGTACACTTTCCCACTTGTTCCCTTCCCAATCACTTTCTCCTCGGAGAATCCGTTTGTTGCTGCACAAATCTCTTCATAGCTAATCCTATGTGGCCAATACTCCAATTCCCAATCTTCAAATTTTTTATCTTTCTCTTCCCTCTTCTGGTTCTTGATAAGCTGATGAACACCAAAGTGCAGCAGGCACTAACAAACAGTGCACCAAACATGACACCAACAATGAAAGCTTTTGATCTATACACCATTGCCCTCGGATGCACAAACAAGGGCAAGTGTTTGGTCTGCAAAGCATCACCAATTGAAAAATTTGAATTGCTAAAACTCCAAGCCAAGATTCTACACACATCGACCATTCTCCCAGTTGCCCCAGAAAACCCCACATACATCTCATCCAACAGAACCCCAGAAAGGTTAACAGGCTTACTAATCAAAGGCCTTTGAGGCTTCCTATACCCTGCTGGGGCAATAGTAACATTGAGTTGTGAACCCTCAAACTCTATCCAAACCTGATAGTTTTGACCGCTAGCGAGCTTCAACTCCTCCATTGTTTCACCCTCTCTTCCACCCCAGAACCCAGCAGGTTCAGAATACACAGATATCATTGAGTTCACATCAACACCAACATGGTTATCATTCTTTTCATTGAACTCCTCATTCCTAAAATCATCAAACTCAATGGCAAAGACATGGTTGGAGGAGTTACCTGCACTGGACCTGTTAAAGAGTCCCAAATAGTTCCCCGAGAGTGCTCCATTGATGGCCATCACTGGTGAGAACATGAGAGCAAAGCCATGAGCAGTAGGGAAGTTCTTGCAAGGAGCAATGGAGAATATGAAAGAGGTTGCAAAAGGTAGAGGGGTGGAAGAGTTTGCACCTTTCATTGGTATCTTAAAAGGGTAAAAGGCACGGCCTATGGAGAAGAAAGTTTGGTTAGTAAGTGTAAGAATCGAGTTTTGGATGGTGGTATTCCCATAGAGCTTGATATTTGTGTTGTTGAAGTTTCTGTTATAGACAAATTCAGTTGCTGACACACAACTCAGAAAAACTAGAGTTGTGTTAAGAATTAGAATGAAGAACAAGGTACCATGAGACATCATAGTTAGCAAGAGAAATGAGATAAGAAAAATGGTTCCTTGTGTCTCAGTTTGATAGTGCCCAAGATTGGTTTATGCAGAAGCACTCAACAAGAAAAACAAGTGCATGTTTTCTTGTTAGATTTTACCAGAACAGAACTGAAGCATGGTATAGCAGGCGGCGAACAAATAAAGCTGAGTTGACCTTGTGGAAACTTAGGAGTGGCAACATTCACCATATTAAAGTAAGCAAATAAAAGTAAAACCAAAATTAGTGGCTACTTAGATCTGAGCCTATTATAATAGTCAATTAATTTCAGAAAGTATACCAAAGGGAATGAACATATGGTTCAAATATTTTCTTGTGACAAAAGCCCAACAACGACCGACCCATGAAGTGACATATGAAAGATAATGTGGGTTAGTTAAAGGGACTTGATTATTTTTTTCTATATTTTCATTTAATTCAATCAACTATTACCTCAGAAACTGTTATATAGGACAATAAACTTTTTGTGAATATATTTATCAAATAGTAATATGAAGAAAACCCTCTCAACCATGAATCAGATTTTCAGCCCCTATCTCGTGTAAAAGATTTTTAGTTATCCCTTACTAATCATCTCTCTTTTTTTTTTTTTTAACGTAATCAGCTCATAGTTTTACATTAATCGATGTTTTTTATTATTTTCTTCAAAGAAGAAATGAATACACTATTTCTTTTGTTTCATAGAAGGTTTATGATTATGAGCATTTCATTTTGTAGTTCATTTTATTAATTAAAATGAGACTAAATCCTAAAGTTGGTCCTTATAAATAATTTGGAGGACAAATTGGGTCCTTAAGATTTGAAAGTCTCCATATAGCCTTTCATTTTTCCATTAGGATTAAAGGATGTCGTTGGCCTAAGTTGCTAAAAATGAAAAATGAACTAGAGAATCAATGAAATTATATATAAATAAAGTTTAATAAATCTCGATGTCAAGTTAAATAGTTCTTTAAAAATGTTTTTTATGCCTAAATTAAGTTATTTATCTATGTGCATTTTTCTTCCAAAATTAAGCCAATGATTGTTTTCACCAAGAGGACAACAAAGTTGATGATTTGTTGGCTAATCATCCCCACAGCATACTGGTGGCTTGCATAATTTTAGTACCCTCCTCCTAAAGAATGTATGTCTATATTGTAAATGATAATTTTGAGTGGACTTTCCATTCCCGTTCTATTTTAATAATCAACATATGAAAGAAAATGATAAGAAGGGACCAATACTTGCAATCACATAATTCGTTCTATATACGTCTGGCTGTGTGCGTTGGTGAGGTTGGAATGTTTTGTTCCTATCTCTTTGGGTTCACAAGCCACGTTGTAATGATGGCATAAAATATGGAATGGAACATGGTGGGATTGCCGGATTGTTTATTGTTGATATATTATTATTACTTCTGAAGATATGATTAATAAATAAAAACGTATTTAGTTTCTTTTTAAATAATTGAACTGAATTTGAAAAAGTAATAAATATTATTTTTATTCACTGTATCAAAGTAAGAAAACACACGCATAAAACACGCGTGTGATATTCGTATCTGATGTATATTATAAAACATTTTATTAGCTACTGATCCTTTTTTTTTAATCATTAACCAGAATAATTTTATAAATCTTACTACTGTAAACTAACTATTAATTAGGCATTGTCATAAGTAGGGCTCTCTTAATGCTTATTTTCTTCGAAATTAAAACTTTATTCATTCTCCAAAATAATGGATATTCTATCATATTGTATTGAAGTCTTACTAATAAGATAATTTATTGTTTAATTAATAATTATAAAGTTTTCCTTTTTCTTTTTGTCAACGATTACAAAGTTTATTGGGCCAGACTAAAAATCCTGTCCTCGATTTTTTCCGCATGATTGACTCACACACCTTCGGAGAAAGTGGCTTGGGCCACAAACACTTCTAATACAATTTACTTTGGTCTCCATTATGATGCATCGCCTTTCGCTTGTGCTTTGTAACTTTTATTTTTCCTTCTATATCTTTCTTCTAATTTCTTGTTTGCATCAATCTCCCTCTATTTATGGAACTTAATGCGACTTGCTACGTACCCAATAACTGTCAGTTCGAGGTAGGCTTGAAGGTGATTGGAATTCGTGTTGTCACATGCATACCACAATGATTGGAGTACTGAAAAAAATTAAAGGAAATACGATAATAATATTATTTTTAAAAAATTTCATAAATTTTTAAAAAATTCATAAATTTTGAATAAAAAGGAGTAAACATAATCTAGCCATAACACTTTTTTTTTGTTACAATTCTTTTAGCCGTGTTTATTCAAAAATCAAAACCTACAATTATAAAGAATTCGAGGATAATGAAAGTTCTCTGGTCTTTAGTTTTTCATTTTTCTTTATTTATTTGAGGTTTAATTGTTGATTTGAACATCAGGAGGACTAAAAGAAAATATTATTTTAATTTATTTATTAATTAATATGTTAATTTTATGAATTATTATTCTCTTTTATTTTTTCTATGCTTTTAATATAATAATTAATTTATTAATTAATAAATAAAATAGAATAAAACCGTAAGAATATTAGCCACACACTTCACGTTTCTAACCACAAAACCGGCGCTTGATTGATATCATAAGAGCTATACGTACCCAGCGACAGTATAGCATACTAGCACTGGTCAAGTCACAAAAGTCGGCTCACATTTTCTTTATTTTCGCGATAAAGTTTTTGTCTCTTTTTTTTCTTTTCTCTCTTTATAACAGCTTTTCAAAATAAATTATTGACACAAGTATGTTATTTCCCCTAGTCACGTGTTTATATGTAGTTCTAGGGTTCTTTTTCTTTGTTAACTTTTCTCTTTTTGTAATATTTTATTTCGCCACCTCCTCGATTGTTTCCTTCAATGCATACAAGCACGCTGGCATAAGCTAGCTCCATGCATTCTCCCAAGCTGCTAGTGTTTCTTCCCTTCTCAAAGAGCCAAGCACAGGTCTGTGGCGGAAGTACATGAAATGAACTAAACTTTTGAAGTTTACTTACATCTATAACTGTGCAATGCTTCTTAAAATTGACCAAGGCTGATGGTTGGCTTCATTATTCAGCTTTTGTGCCGGTGGTAGCTAGTCTTAACAAAAATATGTCAGATTGGTCTCTATATGGAATCATAAAGTGAATGATTGATTGTGCTTTTTCTTTCTTTAGGGTTCAGATGCCATTTTCATATTGGCACCATCAGAGCACTAAAGCTTTTGCAGTTTTGCCATATTTTAGCTTGTGGTTTTGTAATCCTTTTCCAGGTCTTTTTTATTTTTTCTCTTCAATTATATATTTACCCTTAATCAGAACATTTTAATTAGCTAGGATTTGTATGAGAATGGGTCTTATTATATTAAATTTTTACATGACATCATTATACATATTATCTTATTCTTAATTCTCTTATGTCATATGCTTCATCTGAACTCTACCTTTTAAATTAATGATAAAAGATTATACATAACCTTATCATGTAAAATTGAGCATGAGAAGATTAATTTCTAAACTTGTATGCATTTCCATTCACTTTGATTTTTTTTAAAAAAATCCAAGGCATTGCTGAAAAGCGAAATTGAAGAAGACATTGGACCCATATTTTTGTTTTTGGGTCATAGACATTGGACCATTTGAAGAGCAGCTTTGCCCCAAATACAAGCCAAAATGCGGCCCAAAAGAAACTTATATAGTAGATCAGCTTTAAAATCCGATACAAGCACAACAGCACCAGTGGTCTAGTGGTAGAATAGTACCCTGCCACGGTACAGACCCGGGTTCGATTCCCGGCTGGTGCAGCAGCTCTTCGCGGGGATAGCTCAGTTGGGAGAGCGTCAGACTGAAGATCTGAAGGTCGCGTGTTCGATCCACGCTCATCGCACAATCTTTTTTAACTTGTTTCATAGTTTATGGATTTATAACTCTCACATCTAATCTAACTTCGGTTTTCAAAGTTCCCACGTGATATTGGCACCCATTTCCATTTTCTAGTTCAGAAATCAGTAAGCCATCCATAATTAACCTGAAGCCTCTAGCTCTTTTGAACCACGGAAATATATATGATCTTTGAATAGTGGACAAAATTTTATGTTCCTACATTTGAAGTACTCAGCTTTGCTTCCTATACCGAGTTACTGCTGTCAGATATTGTTGTTAATAAGGGAAGCGAAGGCTTGCCAATCTGTGAGGTCATTTCTATTCTCTCAAAATATTAGGTGTAGGGCATTAATTCAAGGCCACACGATTCAAATGTACATATCTGTTTTGAAATTAAGTCGCAAAATTAAGAAATATAAGGGAAAAACTGAAAACGTTTCTGTATTCTAAAATTCATGTGACAAATTTTAAGTGAATGTAAGGAGTAATTCCCATGTGAGATAAGGAGATAATTATTAGAAAGGGGTATTGGTGTAACTGCGATCTTGGTAAAGCAGGAATTAATCTGGGGCGTAAAAATTTTACAGAATGTATAGCAGCATATTCGGATATGTATTAAATCTGGCATCACTAGATGTACCTTTGTTGTTGTATGCGTTTGTCGTTTACATACCAATGAGCCCCTGAATTCACACTCTGGCGACATCATTCACTGGAAAATATGACGTAAACCTTAATTGGATTATACATGTTGAATTGTTGATCATATACCATGAATTGGCCTGCCATGTTGTGGATGGAACATCAGCTAGTTTAATTATACTATTTTAGCTCCTTGGTCACCATAATTTATAAGTGATTTGCGTTTATTATGGGCTTTTCCTTTATGTCTAGTTGATGGATGAGGATCTTGACATCGTATTTCGACCTTGACCATTAGGAATATTATCGTTTCAATTTGTTTGCTCATCCACCAACTTAATTATGTATTAGATATCTAACTTTCCAGCTGACAGAGTGCTAATTTATCATGAGTTGATAATCTATTTTTTCTTGTAATGGTTTTCTGATCTGTCGAATTTATATTCAATTATTCATTCAATATGCCTATGTCAGTGCTATTCGCTTCCTTGCCTGAACAAACTGAAAGCCCTCAATTATTGGCTCTCGGAAAATGACTTAGTTTGAAATTTTCTAATGTTTGCTGCCCATTCTGTAACATAAGTTAAAGCTTACAGTCTAGATGGATGCTTATCAACTTATTTTTATTATCTTCTATAAAAAAACTGCTGTGAAGTAGAGATGTCAAAATATGCAGGACGTTTCCAGGCAAAAGCGAAAATAGCGTCGGTGGCCGCACAAGAAATGGGTTAAAATGGAAGAGCATTTTAGGCGGTTACCTTTGGCGGCCCAATCAAAAATTCAAAAAATATTTTTTAACGTTTTGATGAATTTTTTTTTTTAAAAAATATTTTATTTATGTATCCCAATTTTTCAAGGTTCATAACAATTATACACTAACTTTGACTAAAAAATGTTATTATTAATAATGCTATTTGTGAGTTATGACATGTTTTATTTTTAAGTTTTAACTTTAGTAAATAATATCAACTATACAATAATATTGTATTGGTAAGTATATATATTTTTTATTTTTTTTCTTTTTTGTCATATATTTCTTTTTTTCCAATAAATTATGAATTTTTTTAAAAAAATACATAGTCTTGGCCACGGCTGAGCCCGCCAACCGAAGCCGCGGGTTAAGCGGGCGGGTTAGGCGGGTTGAAATTTTTGTGAAGCTAACAGTAAATGGTCTGCCGGGCTACGAATCTCAATTTGATCATCTTCCTGTGAAGAATTGGAAATATCCACAATTTGTTGTTTATTATTTTTATAAGGATAATTTGTTATAATAGAAAACGTCATAGCTGAAGCAAAAGTAAGTAAGGATGCACAAACAGTAAAGAGAAGCAAAGAGAGGAAGGAGCTAGGAAGAGTAGATCAATGATGATCTTGAACTTGAATTATGAACAACATGATTACAGAAGGTCAATATTCTGACTTATATACAAGCTTAACAGAGCGGGAAAAAATAGAATGCTCGTGTGACAAGCTTAAGCTAGTAAGAGACTTAACAAAACAGTTAACTAATCTGACCGACTTAATTCAACATGTGCGTAAATATTTATTTCCTCCAATTTTTTGTTCATTATGCTTACTCTTGTTAATATGAATTATATATATGTTGGTTGAGTAACATCTGTTTTTAACTAAATGATATTCTTCCTATATATAGTTGTCATTTCTTTTGAGATGTGCTTATTTTTTAGAAATGCAAGTACATCTATTCATTCTAGACTTTCTTGTCCAGTACTTTTATTATTGCATATCTGGATGGAAAAATAAGGAAGACATACAAATTATACAAATTACAGAAGATTATAAGCATATTGGCGATATAAAAACTATATAAAAGAGAGTAATTAAGTGGAGATTAATATAGAGACTCACTACAGAGAATCAATTTGGTTTTATATCTATTAAATTCTATTATAAAAGCAAGTTCTTTTAACACAGAATATCCATTATTGAAAAACAGTAATTAATCTTCTTGAAGAGTAAAGTTTATAACAACACGACTAAAGTCAGGAAATAAGGTTGAGTCCCTATCCCTCTTGCATGTGGTTACAAAACATATTGAAGAACAAGTTTCAGAGTACAAATATACTATTTGTAGGTGATATATATAGTGCTATGCGGGGAATTGAGACAGGAAATAATTAAAATGTTAAGTTGTGAAAACAAGCTTTAGAAGCATAAGTCACAATGAAATGGAGAAGTAATAGAGAGGGAGATGTAATTCATAGGACTCAAGCTGATCAATGGATGAAATGGAGGTTTTTTTATGTTATTTGTGATTAAAAAAGAAAAGTATTACCTAATGTTAAGGAAAAAGTTTACCATATAACCCTAAAGCTGATAATGTTGTATGAGATTGAATATTGGTAGGCAAAAATTAAAGTCAACCAAAGAATTATTAAAATATTATAGAGATAAAAATATTTTGTTGGATGAGTGAATACACTAGATAAGATAGGATTAATAATGAATGCATTTGAGAAAATACGTGCAGTAAATCCATAACTAATTAGCTAGTAATAAAGTTTTGGTAACTATATATATATATATAGACACACACACACACATACAGCAATTTTTTTTTTTTTTGTATAGAAACAATACATTTTATCTCCCTAAATTGCAGTAATGGGCACTTTACTCCTAAAATTTCAAAAACATACAAATTGACTCTTAAACTCTTTTTAATAAGCAATTTAATTTTTCTATACTTTTTTGTTTATTATTAATAGAAAATAAGTATACTATATTCCTTAAATTTTAGATCATATTCATTTTTTTTAATGTGTGCTATTCCTTTCCTTTTTTAATCTTTTTAAAGTATTTTTACTCTCAGAGAATATTATGGCTAAGTGATAATCTCTCAATTATCACTGGATTTGACTCTCATTGGAATATACCAAATTCCTTTTTATCCTTATTCCTATCTTCCTCTATTTACTTTTGTATTTGAAGTTTAATTTTAAGAGTAAACACTCAACATGCATGGTCCCTAACGACTTTTTAGTGGAACAAAATAATCTCTAAATAAAAAGTTGATGTGACATTATTATCCTCAATCTCGTAATTCTATATTCTTAATCATTCCAATTAACAAACTAGCCTTATTTTTTAGTCTAATTTTAATACTCAGAAGCCCTATTTTATTCACAAATTTCACTATGAATGTACTCTAAACCCAAAAAATGACTTTGTTTTATTAATGAGAGTACCTAGGTGATAGGGTGCAAAATAACAATGCGACATCAACTTCTTAACAGTATTACACCATAGTATTTAATGAAGAAACTTTATAGAGAGACCATTGTTTTGTTTAAAAGGTTGGAGACCAAATTGTCAGTTTTTCTAAGACTAATTTGTCGGACATAAAAATTGTTAGAGATGATTTTGGAATTTACTCGAGTTTTAAATTTTAAAGTAACGATGTGTTTGTCAAGTTGGTAGGTCCTGCAACTCGTATTAATGTTTTTGTCTTCTCTACGGGAAACTTGTATAATAATTAGTATGCTTCACTTTTTCTATCAAGCTCCAGCTTATTTCAACTTACGTTTGCATCTTCTTTAATCTTCACTTGTGTATAATAAAATAAATATGACCTTATCTATAACTCCGAGAGGTTTCACAAAACACGGGACTTTTTAAGATTTATTGACTTGCAGCTGCGGGAGAATAAGCAGTGTGATTTTTTTTTTGTACTGCAAACTATGAACATCATAAAATGCTTACAAAAATAAATATGGAATAATAAGAAAGTTATAAGGTAATCTTTAAGTTATCCCTTTGAAAAGTGAAAAAATACTCTCACTTCATTCCCTCCAAATCTGAACTCTTCTATCCAAACAACGAAATTTCACAAGCATATATAACTGAAGGAAAAATAAAAAGAATGGCGAAAATTAAAGGATTTGAATGTAGGTAAATTATAAGTGAAAAAAAATTTAATTGTTTGTCGTCAGCCAATATCATAAACGAAATTAATTAGGATATTCTACATATGCAGATTGGAGATCCCCTATGTTGTCCTAATCCTCATAACAACAAATCTGATCATGCTATATGTTTGTGTTGTGTGTTCCTGTGGGGATGTGTTATTTAGATTTCTTTATTCACCTTTTCGAATGACAAGTTGGACGCATGCCCATTGAGAAGGCTCAAGAGTTTAGCTGAGGTCATTTTTCTAATCTCATTTTATTAAAAAAATTAAGAAAGTTGTAGTTTTAGTTATATAGACCTCTCTTCCATCACATATAAACTATCATTTTTCCCAGGCAGTGGATTTATGAATCAGACGTCAGTAAAACAAAGTATTTATAATATTTTGTATATGAAAGTTGTAATAGTATGAACACTATAATTTATGCAATTTTTTTATAGGGTATTCTTAAAATATTAATCTTTTGATGTAAAAAATAATATAAATAAATCCTATCCACAGTTAGCGTGTCAAATATTTGATTATTTGTCGCTTTCTTATCAATTACTTATCTGAAAGTTTAATTATTATTTTTTATTATTTATGTAGTGTTCATACTATTACAACTCACTGTTGCTGATATATTTTATTATATAATATTCTGATATGCTCGTATTTATTACACTTAATTTTTTCAATAAATAAATATTTTACATCAAAAAAATTCTCAATAAATAAGATAAACAGTACATGAAAATATATTAAAATATTAATAAATGTTTTCTTTCACAAAATAATAATTTTTTAATAAGTTTTTTCGGTAAGTACAGAAAAATACATAATTTTATTCTACATTTACGGTGCGTAATTTTTTTTCTCAAAAAGAAAATATGTGGATTGTGAAATACTCAATGGTGGGGCTCACTGAAAAGGGTTTCAGCCTTGGGCAATGGCATTGTTAATCACACTAGTGTGTTAGTGTTAATTAAGATTCAATCAAATCAAATCAATCGACGAAGGCTCTCAGGTGTTTTGAGGGTTTATAGGGGTTGTTAAGCGAGCCCAAAAAAAAAAAAGCAACCTTTATTATCTGGATTATGTTAAACCAAATGTTTTCACATCAAATATAAGTCTAAACTGTACATATTATTTTAGGTCAATCGGCCAGAAAGTCTATAAGCCTTTTTCACCTTTAACCGCCCTTTGAGTAAGGGTTTACTCTCTAATTATTTGGTTAGCATTATTATTGTGAAACATTGCTTTAATTGTCTGGATAATACATTTAGAAAATTTTATGCTTATTTGATA